>ML101926.1:32561-48262 GCA_003697995.1 Taxidea taxus jeffersonii | reverse complement strand
CCAATGTCTGTATTGATTAGGTCCCTAGCCTTCGGTCCTGTCTCCTGCTCTTTTTTTTGTGGTGAGTTTTTCCGCCTTGTCATTTTGTCCAGATAAGAATCTGCTGTTCTCCTTGTTAAGTGAACTTGGTCTTGGCTGTATTTCTTTGATCTTCTGGGGGAGGGGCCTGTTGTAGTGATTCTCAGGTGTCTTTGCCCCAGGCGGAGTTGCACCGCCCTTACCAGGGGCCGGGCTAAGTAATCCTCTCAGGTTTGCTTTCAGGAGCTTTTGTTCCCTGAACGCGCTTTCTGTAGAGTTCTGGAGGACGGGAATGACAATGGCGGCCTCCCAATCTCCGGTTCAGAGGAGCCGAGAGCTAGGGGCCCCAGTCTTCAGTGCGCCTTCAGAGAAAAGCGTTTAATCCCTCCAGTCTCCCTAGCCCACGTTTGCGCCGGAGACTGCGCGCGCACGCACGCCCGCAGACACCGCGCGCCTGCCGACACCGCGGCCCGCCGACACTGCGCGCACCCGCAGACCGCGCTCAGAGAAAATCGAGCGTAAGCAGTCCCGTCTCACTGGCTTCTGGGAGTTCTCCGAGCTCACCCAGCCTGTGATCAAGCGTCTCTGTCTCTGGCAGAGTCCCACCTGGAGTCTCCGGACCCCGTAGATCCCTGAGCTCTCCCGGGTCGGAGTCTCCCCGGATCTTGTGGGGACCCCTCGCACAGAGCACCGGCCAGTGCCACAGAGCACTGGTCCGTGTCACAGACCACTAGGAAATCTCGGCTCTGTCTCCGCAGCCGACTTCCCCGCTCTAACACCTGTGAGCTCTGCGACACTCAGACACCCCAGATCCTTCTGTGACCCCATGGGACCTGAGTCCACATTGTCCCCGTGAGGTCTTCACCCCAGTTTAGCCTCTGGAGTGATGTCCCTCCGTGGAGCTGACTTTTAAAAGTTCTGATTTTGTGCTCCGCCGTTTGCCGGGAGCCGGCCCCTCCCCCTGGGGTCTATCTTCCCGTCGCGTTGGATTCACTTCTCCGCTGGTCCTACCTTTCAGAAAGTGGTCGATTTTCTGTTCCTAGAATTGTTGTTTTTCTTCTCTTCGATCTCCTGTTGGATTTGTAGGTGTTCGGAATGGTTTGATAGGCTATCTAGCTGATCTCCTGCTGGCTGATGTCGTCTCAGCCTCCTACTTCTCCGCCATCTTGACTCCTCCCACTTGAATTTGATTATTATTATGACTTCTTAGAGTCAGAAGATATTGAGAGACAATGGTAATATGTTTTATCCAATAGCTTCTCAATCATATTATTGCTATTATCTACTACTTACAAAGGCGTAGCTTAGTTGTGACCAAAATCATGAGAATTAAGATCATTTTATTCATTGATGCCAGTAGTTGTTATGAGGTCTTTGACTACTTTTCATCTACCTTTTAGTAAAATCGGGGTATTTAATGAGATAGTTTATTGAATTGTTAATGACACCTAATAATTCAATCCATAAGTCATTGTTTACATCTTGAGTCCTATCTTGATTGTAAGAAAGGGAGCAGAAATTGTGCTATTTAAAGCCAAATTATTTGTTGGTCTGAAAATTTAGAATGAAATAAAATAATCACAAATCATTCATAATTTATTAGAATTGAATATAAAATATTTTCATGATTAAAACTAATTTTAATGCTTAGGGAACCTGGGTGGCTCAGTGGGTTAAGCCTCTGCCTTCAGCTCAGGTCATGATCTCAGGGTCCTGGGATCGAGCTCCACGTCGGGATCCCTGCTCAGCAGGGAGACTGCTTCCTCCTCTCTCTCTGCCTACCTCTCTGCCTACTTGTAATCTCTGTCTGTCAAATAAATAAATTTAAAAATCTTTAAAAAAAAACTAATTTTAATGCTCTACATTCTTCAAATACAAACAGAATCAAAAGGTTTTTTTTCCTTTTAATTAAGATGTGTGTGCTATTTATACTTGAAATTAACTTCTGAAGTTCAGAAATCAGAGCCATTTCCTTAACTTGTGTCCTCAAATTACATTAGGGTTCCATACATTCTGACAATACTTCATAGATACTTAAAAAGATTAATATTCATTCCTTTGCATTTCCTTCATAGACCTCAGTTTTTTTTTCTTTAAAGATTTTATTTATTAATTTGACAGAGAGAGAGAGAGATCACAAGCAGGCAGAGCAGCAGGCAGAGAGAGAGAGGGGGAAGCAGGCTCCCCACCGAGCAAAGAGCCTCATGCGGGGCTCGATCCTAGGACCCAGAGACCATGACCTGAGCGGAAGGCAGAGGCTCAAACCACGGAGCCACTCAGGCGCCCCTAGACCTCAGTTTTTATGAGCAGCTCTAGAACTCTCAACTGGATGACCTCTGGCTAGTGCTAAGCAAAGTATACTGTGAAAAGGGCCTCTATATGCAGCATATATGTGAAACAGATGACACAAATTAGCAGGCTATATTAATCCTGATGAAGTGAGTTTCAATTTTATTCACTAAACTTTTAATTCCTACATTTAAATGTTTTAAATAATTTTAAATGTTCTTAAATTTTTCTTGAGATTTTACTTATTTATGTGAGTCATTAAAATATAGCACTTAAGGAAAAGATACATAATAAATGAAAATAATAGGTTAGTATTTTTATGGTAACCATGTTTTATAAAAACAATTTCTTCTATAAAAGATTATCTTCTATAAAAGATTAAAAATTAGTAAGGTATAATGTCATATAATATCATATGAGCAGGATTCATAATTTTATTTTATTTTTTTATTTTTTAAAGATTTTATTTATTTATTTGAGAGAGAGAAACAGCACATGCAGAGCAGTGGGGGGAGGGATGGAGAGAGAGAATCTCAAGCAGACTCCATGCTGAGTGTGGAGCCCCACCCTGGGGTTCTAACACGTGACCCATGAAATCATAACATGAGCTGAAACCAAGAGTTGGATGCCTAACTGACGAAGCCACATAGGTACTCCCATCATTTGTTTTTAAATTGTATTTTCATGTATCAAAAAACTCAATATCAGTTTAAAATATTTAATCTTTTTTAAGGTAGGTTCTATTACCATCATTTAAAATTGCTTTAAATACATTTTATCCCATTTCAGTAAATTCAAGAGATTTTCTGTTAATAGTGATTTTTAACATAAAGTTTAAGAGAAAAGTAAAGATGTTAGCTTATTATATTCTTTCATAGTATTATATAATGATTAAGAGCCAGATTGTCTGGGTTCAAATTTAACTTCTGCCATTTACCAGTTGAGAGAATTTGGGCAAATTAAACTTCTCTATGTGTGAGCCTCTTAAACTATAAAACTGGAATAACTAGAGTACTTATTTCATAGCCTTGGTGATTACAAGGTGAGTTAATACATAGAAGCCTTGGAATAATTCTGAGAATGTGGTATAAGATCAATAAATATTAGCTGTTATCATGATGATTATTATAGTAAATTAGAAATGTAATTCTAGGGAAGGAAAAGCTAATTCAAATATTTACCTATTTCTTTGAATCCAGGTATCTTTTTCTATTAAAAAAATCAATAGTTTGCACTTTCCATATTTAATAAGGACTACTCTGGTGTTTGTACGTTATGGGTAGGTGGCTTCAGTCTGAGTTAATAATCAGATTAATAATTTTAATAACTTCTGAAAAAAGGATAAGAACAAATGGTCATTCTTGGATAATCTGCAAAGCTGAGTGAATAACTGACTTATCTTCCTGTGATCTCTTGCAGATATCATGGAAATCAGGACAGTGGCAGTTGGAATTGTGGCAATCAAAGGGGTGGAAAGTGAATATTATCTTGCAATGAATAAGGAAGGAAAACTCTATGCAAAGGTATTGATAATTGATAGTTTAGACTTAATTTTTTGAACTTACTTTTGTCAAAATATCTTGCCTTTTCTTTCTTTCTTTTTTTTTAGAGAGGGACAGAAAGAGAAAAAGGGAGAGAGAGGGAGAGAGGAGGCAAGGGAGAGGCAGAGGGAGTGAGAGAGAGAGAATCCTAAGCACAGGCTCCACACGGAGCACAGAGCCCAGTATGGGCCTGATCCCATGACCCTGAGATCATGACCTGAGTCTAAACCAAGAGTTTTACTTTTAACCAACTGAGCTACCCAGTGCCCCAAACAAAATATTTTGCCTTTCTGAAAAGAAAAGATGAAACTAATTTCTTTCCAATTATATAATTTAAGGATTTCATTAAAACACTTTCTATTCAAGCATTGAGACAAACATTTTTTGTAGGACCTTGGATAAATTGCTTAAGCTCTCCGGGCTTGGGTGTCTTCATTTGTGAAATGATTTGGATGACCTCCCAGGATACTTCCATCTCTGAAATTCCATGTGCATTTTAGATACTTGAAATATAAAATTTCATTCTGAGAATATTAAAGCTCTTTTTGTTAAAGTTCATCCAATCTCTACATTGCTGACATGAAAATTCTTGGGAAAAAAATTCAGATATTTGTTTATCAACATCAATCTCACAATCATGGGCTTTGAACATTCGTGTTGTTCCCACTTTATTACAGTGTGAAATATGTAACAGTTCATCCCACCATAAAAAAATAATCAAGTTTCATTTGTATTCCCACAGCCCAGCAATTATGATTAAATGGCACAGGCTTATTACATAATAATATAGGTTTGACTGAATGAATGACTGAGTGAATGAATAGTTGGATGGATGAACAAATAAATTTAATTTTTTTATCACAGTTGCAGGCAGTATAGTAGTAAATGAAGAAAGGTGTGAAATATGTCCTTTGATTGAGGGAGGCAGATGCTCTGTTAATCATACCAAGTCTCATCAGTTAGGGAATGAGTGACTTGGGCATGGTAATATGAGAGCTGCTACTTAGAGTGAAATAGCTCCTAACACTAAAGATTAGTAGCATTAGTAGCATCTAATTAGTAGATTAGTGGCCAAGAAGTTAGACATTTGAAAATATGTTGTATGACTAAATATGTGTCATTTTATCTTTTTAAAATGTCTATTTTTTTGCAAATGCTAATTTATATCTAACAAACTGCAGTAGGTCTACTAAAAAAAAGAAAAGGTCATATATGATTTAATTTTACTAAATATTAATGCTTACTATTTGAGTCCCTCTAAAAATAATCTGGATAATGTTCTTTGTTGTTTTAACAGAAAGAATGCAATGAAGATTGCAACTTCAAAGAATTAATTCTGGAAAACCATTACAACACATATGCATCAGCTAAATGGACACACAGCGGAGGAGAAATGTTTGTTGCTCTAAATCAAAAGGGGGTTCCTGTAAGGGGGAAAAAAACGAAGAAAGAACAAAAAACAGCCCACTTTCTTCCTATGGCAATAACATAAACATATATGGTATATAAGAAACCAGTTCCAGCAGGGAGATTTCAAGTGGACTGCTTTCTTTCTTTTTCTCTTTTCTCTTCTTTCTTTCTTTTTTTTTTTTCTTAAGTAACCAAGAAAGGCTGGAAAACTACTGAAAAACTGATCAAGCTGGACTTGCGCATGTATGTTTATTTTAAGAGACTGCATTAAAGAAAGATTTGAAAAAATATACACAAAAATCAGATTTAGTAACTAAAAGTTGTAAAAAATTGTAAAACTGGTTGTACAATCATGATGTTAGTAATAGTAATGTTTTTTTCTTAAATTAATTTACCCTTAAGAGTATGTTAGATTTGATTATCTGGTAATGATTATTTAAATATTCCTATCTGCTTATAAAATGGCTGCTATAATAATAATAATGCAGATGATGTTATAAAAGATATGTCAGACCTAAAGGCTGCTGGAATGATTTGTCAGATAATCAAGCCAATATGAACTATGGAAGATGAGCAGTATTTGAAAGTCTTTTTAGTGAAAAATTATAATCCACTTAAATTCTAATCAGAAAAGAAAGAATATTCTCAAGAATTCTAGTATGGAATGGAATCAAATAGGTAGTTTTACAAAAGTAAAATATTAGAAAATGTATGTACCTATTGACGAGAAGAAAATTCCCAATGCTGCTCAAACAGAAAGGGTAATGGCTAAAAGGATGTTTTCAAAAATCTTGTATATAAAATAGCAATAATGATGACAATACTGTATTTCATCTCACTTGGCACAAAATAACATCTTATAATCCCTAAGAGTAAAATTGAGAAACCTTTAAGTTTTTTTCAAGTAACATAATCTTTTGTATAATTCATATTTGGGAATATGACTTTTAATAATGTTCTTCCCATAAGTAATCATGCTTTTTCTCTGTGGTTATAGCATTAAACTCTATTTTAAGTTGTATTTGAACTTTATTGTTTTGTTATTTAAGTTTATGTTATTTATAAAAAAAACCTTAATAAGCTGTATCTGTTTCATATGCTATTAATTCTAAAGCAATAACAAAGCCGTCTGGCTCAACTGCAATTTACCCTTCCCTTCATGACCAACATCAAGTCTAGTACGTAGCACTTGGGCCAGTACATCCAGGATGGCAGACAAAAATGACAGCCTGCAGCAATCTTACAATAGATATTGCACAGGGAACAATACAAAAATGTAAAATATATTTGGCCACATATTGTCAATTAGATTGGATCATATAAGTAAAATCACTGCAGATACAAGAACTTATAGGATTTTAAAGTTAGAATATACTTGAGTTCATGAGTAGAAAAGTGCCATACTTTTAAAATATGCATACTTAAGAGTTAGTAATTTTCTAATGTCTAGAGATTTTTCTGCCATTCAAAATATTGCCACATGGAAAGTTCTTTTCCTGATAGATGGCAAGAGCATAATGCCCAAAATAGAATATATAATTAGGGATTTGAGGACCTGAATATAATGAAAGCTTGAGGTGAGGCTACAGGTAATAGGCTTAAGATAAAAATAAATTCCACTTCATAATTCTTTGATTGGCAGATTTGGTAGCACTTTATGTGTTCACCAACGGAGGCCGACATTTATCTAAATTAAATTTAGATACTATTGGAATGCTTATCATTGTGGTTTTAATTTCAAAATATTCCTCATCAAGTCCCTTTGTTTTATATAAATATTATTGACTAATACATTTATAGGCAAAAGTTACATAAAAAGGCTAAATCAACAGGAACAACAGATTCATTTGATCTTCTCGCAGCTCACCTATATGTCCAAGTGGCAGGAAGCTAGAAAGAACTGCCCTTCCTCAGATATACTCTGGGACATGCTATGATTGATATTCTGAATGCTCTCTGATTCATAGGCCTTGCTATGCTAGGTTCCTAGATCAGGTTTCTATGGCTGAGGTCTTGTGAAAATATCAAGGGCAGAGAAGAAACTATGTGTTTCCTTAGTGCTTAGCAGAGTGTCTAACTATAATCAATTTTTATATGAATTCATTCAATGTTTGACTATTGAAGAAAATTCAGACTAAGACTAATCTTTCTTCATTTTTAAAAGTTAGGGCAAAACATGATGATACAAAATTTGAATAGAGACAGTATATATATATATATGTACACATATATATGAATGATATGAACTACATCAGGACCAAATACTCTTCATTTATGGAGTTACAATCAAATTACACAGCAATGCTAATTAAGCACACCAAATTTAGCAGTAAATCCAATCAGGTAGTGTTTCTGGAAACACTTCTAATTCATTTTTTATCTTCCTCCCTTTTAAAAATTTATCATGCAAATTCTAGAAAATAAAATCAGTACTAGTTACATACACTTAGAATTCTAGAATCTTAAAACTGTCTCTTGTATTCATCTGTAGACCAGGAAACTGAGATTGTGATACATCCATAGTAGCTGGTTAGGTACAAAGAGGTCACAAAAGTCTAGGTCACTTAGCATGTATTTCCTACCCTTAGATTATTAGAATTAGTAGCTACTAGTTTCCTTCTTTAAAAAAATTCTATTGAGGAGTGCCTGGGTAGGTCAGTCAGTTGTGTTCAACTCTTGACTTGGGCTTGGGTCATGATCTCAGGGTTGGTACTGGAGCCACACATCAGGCTCCATGCTGGGTGTGGAACCTGTTTAAGATTTTCTGTCTTCCTTTGCCCCTGCCACCACCCCCTCGTTTGCTTTCTCTCTCAAAAAAAATTCTTTTTTAATTGAGATATGATATTTATGTTTGTATGCAAAGGCAAAGTATGTTTTGGCAATTCACTTCATACACAATAATTAGTCTATACTGTGATGATTTGACTCAAGAGGAGGAAAGAGATGATACAATTTCTAGTCCTGTTTCCTATTCTACACTTACATGTACCCCTTTATTTACAAATGGGGATCAGTAAGCAAAATGTTCAAATAAATGGAGTAACCTTTTCTAAAATGTTCTTTGAAAGGGAAAATTGGTTAAATTCATAGGTTTCCAACAAGAAGGAAAAAATTAAAATGAAAGAATATAAACTGTTAACAAAAGAAGTAATAAAAAGATATTTTCAATGCAATTAGTGAACTAAAACTTTTTTTTTTTGGAAAAAAAAAAAGCCATAGTATAAATTATCAGCCTTTGAGTTTTTATAGCCATAAATTGACCTAATGATAAGAGAGAGAAGAGATGTTGGAGATAAATTCTTAGTTTCTATCTCTTAGAGTTTGCTCCTCTGGTCCTGGAGTTAGAAAGAGCATACAGATGGACTACAAGACCAACTGTAGGAAAAGCAATTCTATAACCACAAATGCACTAAATCAGTGTCTCTCAAAATTGTCTACTGAAATAACAATAATAGTAGAAGTAAAGAATGAGGCTCTAGGGAATAATGTAAAGGTGGCACACAATTTCTTGAAGATCTTTTTTTCTCTTAAAACTCATGTGATTTTTGTATTTTTTTCATAGTATATTTGTGTTTGCACTAATATAAAATTTACACCAATAAACAAAAGTGATACATCAGAAAGATTTACAAGGTTTATCATGCAGTTTCATTTACATCACTACCCTATTGCCATATACCTGGACATGAGTAAGACACAGGCGATCCATACCGTTCATTATCCAACTTTACATATAGATGACACATGGCCAAAGAAAATCAAAACTTTATGTAAAGTTCACTATGAATAGGAATGATATTAAAAATATTTAATGACCAGTATGAATGGTTACTGGTCAATTAGAATATGCCACTTATCTATCAGAACAGATACAGGTCACTGCAACTGACTTGTGGGTATCAGATGATTATTAGCTGTGACTATTTCTATGATCACTCTAAAACAGTTTTCAAAGAATATCTCTTACTTGGTCTCTATGATTTGAGTTCTTCATGTGCATCTTAATATGAAATAGTTCATTAAAATTTATAACTGTTTCAGCATTGTTGTCAGGCTACCCTTTGTTTGACTTCTATATTTATTCAACAAAGCTGTTGCTTTCAATGAGGTTGATGTTCCTTCAAGCCACATTTAGTCCCATTCATCCTCTAACTTTGAATGGTTTGTTAAGAATATGCACTTTCTCTTAGGTTGAGGAGACTTGGCAGGAAGCAAAACATAATAAAAAATTATAAAATAAATAAAAATAATAAAAAAAATAGAGTCCAACTCTCTTCCCCCAAATCCCTGTATTTACTCTTCCCCGAGTACATTTCTTCTTACATGTTCCTTTTACTTCCTGATAATTATGTGGTTCCAGTTTCCACATCCTCATCATTGAAATTATGAGAACCTATACAAACTTATTTTCTTTCCTATCATCAGAACTTACAACAACTGAAATATGAGATAAATAATAATATTTAGCTTACAGATGGCAGGACTTTCTTCTTGACAAATCCAGCCATGTGTTAGTTATAGATTGTTACTTAACAAATTATCTTAACACTTAGTGGCTTAAAACAGCAAATATTTATTGTCTCATGTTTTATGTGGTCAGGAACCTGGACATGGGTTGGCCAGTACTCTCTAGTTAGAATCTCTCATAAGGTTACAATCAAGGTGTTGGCCAGGGCTATGGACGTCTATTATTTCAATGCTCAGCTTAGAAAGGGATTCACCTTTTGTCCTTACCGGTTGTTGGCTCAAAATATCACTTTCTTACTACATGAGCCTCTCTATAGCACTATTTAAACCATGGCAGTTTGCTTCCTACAGAGCAAGGAACCAGAGAGAATGCCCAAAATGGAAGCCACAGTATTTTTAGAACCTAATCTTGAGAGTGATATCCCATTACTTCTGCCTATACAAGGTAAGAAAATTACACAAAGGCTACCAAATACCAAAAAGCAGGGATCATCAGATACCATCTTAAAGGCTGCCTAACACAAATAATAAGTGGGATTTTTTAAGGTCACTGCCACAAGACAGGATTCTTTAGGGCCTAATAAGAATAATTCACAGCTTTTCTTGGTGAGCCACTCAGCAGAGAAAAATAAACATATTCTCTGTGGCAACATTCTTGATACTTCCCTGAGGGATACTGTATAGCCCATTCTCCCAAAGGTAATTGAGAAAAGGTTGGAACCACAGTTTAGACTGCCTATTTGCTTGAGTTGTGCCTCTTTAGAACTCCTAATATAGCTGGAAAACTAACAGTATCACTTTGCCTCTATATGAAGGAAATGACCCAGTCTTCAGACCCACTCTGATGATAATCCTCTCTTCCACTTCCCTACCTCAAGAGAATAAAATCATTTTGACCAACTGAAACTTCCTTGAGCCATAGAGTCTTATTCTAGATGGCAGAGGCAATCAATCACATGATGCACATGACCATGTAAGGATAAGAAAACCTAAAAAAGACTTGAAAAACAATCAATTTTAAGGCTAGATGCATACTGGAATCACTTGGGATTTTTTTTTTTAAGAAAATGAGGCCTAGCCCCCACCCAGGTCAATTGCATCAGTATATCTGGGATGGGACACAGGCAATGATATTTTTAAAGCTCCCCAGGAGATTCTAAGGTACTTATGCATTTGAGAACCAATTGGCTAAATGGGGGGTGGGGGTGGGAGTGAGAAAGGAAATCCCTTTAGGAACTATACCTGGTTCTTAATTTTTGTTTCTTCCTTAACACTCTGAAAAGCCTTATATTGCTTCCCATCTTATTTCCATATTTTCCAATATGATTTCAAAGTCTACAGTGCTTCTTGGATCTCTGGTTTCCTTAGATGCCTCTATATCTTTGCTACTCATGGTTGAGGCTAAAAGGAAATGCAAACACTAGAGAGCTACAATTGCTTTTGCATTCAGACAATTATGGGGTATAAAGTATGCAAAGGGTACCCTCCCATACACCGTAGTCCTTTTTCAAACAGAGCAGCCACAGTGATTCTGTTAAGTTGTATTTCAGATTATGCAATTCCTCTGTTCAAAGCTGCAATTGTTTCCCATATTACTCAAGACAGAAATCAAAGTTTTTAGAGTGGTCTATGGAGTAGCAATGGAAAAGGTCAGTGATTCAAAACTTAGATGTTAAATTAGGTGTGGGCAAGACAACAGGGAAAAATAATAACAATCCAGAATTATGCACGCAGATTCCTTGGAAGATATCACTGAATTCTCTGTACACTGTAGGCAATATTTAGTGGGCATGAAAATTATTAGAATCATACTCAGAGTTCATAGCCCCACATAAAATCTGATAAATGAATGCACATTGTTATGTCTGAAGTAAAAAAAAAAATTGAAGGCATGCATATATCAATTTAACAAAATTTTTCTATTAATCAATCAATTCATGGATCTGACAGCCTAGATAGATAAGAAGACCTCTATTTTACTCCTCCTCATTTAATTGATCTATTGGGGCACCTGGGTGGTTCAGTGGGTTAAAGCCTCTGCCTTTGGCTCAGGTCATGATCCCAGGGTCCTGGGATCGAGCCCCACATCGGGCTCACTGCTTGGCAGGGAGCCTGCTTCTTCCTCTCTCTCTGCCTGCCTCTCTGCCTACTTGTGATCTCTGTCAAGTAAATAAAATCTTTAAAAAAAATAAAAAAAAAATTGATCTATCATTGGTTATTTTGGTTGTTTCAAACTTTCCACTAACAGAAATATGAATCTCCTTGTTATATACTTTCTATTTCTGATTACTTTCTTTTTTCAAAGACTTTATTTGAGAGAAATTGAGCAAGTGGGAGAGAGCGTGCACACATGATTGGGGGTGGGGAAGAGGCAGAGGGAGAGGGACTAACAGACTCCTCACTGAGCAGAGAACCCGATGCAGGACTCAATCCCAGGTCTCTGGGACCATGACCTGAGCAGAAGGCTGACATGTAACTGACTGAGCCACCATGCACCCCTGATTATTTTCTTAAGATTATTACAAGAAATAAAATTATTAGACCAAAAAAAATCATGTAAGAATGCAAATTGAAAAACTGATTTTCAAAAAGCTTTTTCCAGCAAGCTGGTGCAACCACTCTGGAAAACAGCATGGAGGTTCCTCAAAAAATTGAAAATAGAGCTACCTTATGACCCAGCAATTGCACTACTGGGTATTTACCCTAAAGATACAAACGTAGTGATCCGAAGGGGCATGTGCACCCAAATGTTTATAGCAGCAATGTCCACAATAGCCAAACTATGGAAAGAACCTAGATGTCCATCAACAGATGAATGGATAAAGAAGATGTGGTATATATATACAATGGAATACTATGCAGCCATCAAAATAAATGAAATCTTGCCATTTGCTACAATGTGGATGGAACTAGACGGTATTATGCTTAGCGAAATAAGTCAATTGGAGAAAGACAACTATCATATGACCTCCCTGATATGAGGAAGTGGAGATGCAATGCAGGGGGGGTTGGGGGGTAGGAAAAGAATAAATGAAACAAGATGGGATCGGGAGGGAGGCAAACCATAAGAGACTCTTAATCTCACAAAACAAACTGAGGGGGGCTTGGGGGGGCAGGAGAGGGAGAGGGTGGTAGGGTTATGGACATTGGGGAGGGTATGTGCTATGGTGAGTGCTGTGAAGTGTGTAAACCTGGCGATTCACAGGCCTGTACCCCTGGAGCTAATAATACATTATATGTTTATTAAAAAAATAATAATAAAAGAAAGCTTTTTCCAAATATATACTCCAACCAACAGTGCGTGGAAGTAGATAAACATTCTCTTAATTTAGTGAGCTTTTATTCTTGTCTCTACTTCACCAAAACCCAGGAAACTTCTTTTTCAACATCTTTAGATGTATCTCTTTCTTGGTCCTTCTACAACCTCATGACCTCATGTCTAGCGTTAAGCAATAGTTCCTTAATCATTCTTCTGTCTCAAGTTCTTCCCCATCTCAGATGCTACCTAATTCCTAATCTTCCTAAAATACTACTTTGACTATGTCAATTTCCAGCTGAAGAATCCATGTTGGTTCTATATTGCCTATTGGATTTAAATTCTTTAAAATATCATCCAAAGCTGTCAAACAATTAGCTCTACCTTACCTGTTCAATCTTCTCACTGCTCAACACAAACTTTATAGTTTTCTTAGTCCACTGTGTTTATCCCATGGTCTGTCTCTCCTCACCAACCCATAAGTTTTATAAGGAAAATGAGCTTACGTTTTTGTTCACTTATGTATCCCAAGCACCTTTGAAAGCCTCTGGCACAGAGTAAGCACTCAGTAAATAGTCACTAAATAAACAGTTAAACCAATTCCAATTCAGTGACAGAATAATGAGTATACATCACTACAAAGCATGATTCCAATATTTAAGGAAGATACAAATGTAATTGTTACAAATGCATAGAAACATACCACTTTGTTTTGTTCAAATCGGTGACTAAATATCTGAGGAGAATTCAAATTTTTGTTATTCACTTCACCTCAGCATGGTTTTTCATGTCTCTCAATAAAGAATGTTAATGTATTTCATAATACAATGAGAATCTACTTTTTTTTCCCATGCTATCCTGCACCTCTGACAACTACTACCAATCAACAAATTAATGTACCTGGGGGAGGCATTTGCCAGTCACCCTGTGACAGACCACGGAAGGTAATCTTAAAAGCTAAATTAGTAATTAGAAAGTTGCTTGGTAACATGGCATCAAAGCAAAGGGAGGTAAAATGGTTTTGAAAGATATATTAACCAAATTATTATAAAAATCAAATTCACAATGGTCAAATCTAGGTAGTTCTGTAAAAACACTGTGGGTTTCCGATTCTTCAGGCTGTATCTATTTTGTGCCATATGTTGTTTATCCCACTTTTGTTCATATAGTCTTTCTCCACATAGTATGAAATACAACCAATGACAATACAATGATACAACTTATTAAATTACACACTGAGAGTTTATATCTCTGTCCATTTAGTGTTTTGAGGTTTCCTTTCCCTTTAGCCATGCAAGTTCCTTGGTTTTCTTTCAATATTGTATAATGAAAAGCACAATGTTGAGATTTCACTGGTTTAATTCTCAGAAAGCTACTTTATTTACAAGTTTTAAGGGCTCTTTTTTATTGTCCCTAAGCCCTGCTGACAGTGAAGAGGTAGCAAATTGACAGAGGTACCAAATTAAAGTTGAAGTAGCTATTGGGCTATTGTTCATTGGGCTATTACTGTCTCTGGAACATATCATTTGCTAAATATCACTAGTACTTGTATATGAAGTAACTAGTTACTAGTATACTAGTAACTATGTTTCTTTTCTATTTCTTATCTTGCACAGCACTAAGTATAATGATATACACATAGGTACTTAAAAGTTACATGTTAATTGAATATAAGGATATTTTACTGCATATAGTTTAAACTACAGTTTATAAAAAATCATGAAGTATTTTAACTTCTTAACTTTCAAGTCCAGATAAAGAGAAAATTTGGGTTTAAAATCTAGGGGAGAGGTATAAAAATAGTTTTTCAAAAATGATCTTCATCTGAGTTTAAAAGGTTATACGGTGTTCCACAATAAGAGAAGTGAAGATTAAAACTTTAGTCTTGTAAATAGTCTAACAATACACTGGTTAAAGGGAGCCAGCTTGTAAATCCTGAGTCATTCCAGATACTGAAATTCTATAACTGCTTACATTCCAGTCCTAAAAAGGGAGATATGCCATTTGGTTTGGAAGGCAAATTTTAACTATCTGCTGTCTACTTTGTTAAAAACAAAAACAGGACTTTTTTAGTTTAAAATTTGGAGAAAAGTTAAGCCCACATGATAAATAAACATCTCAAGTGTCAAGGAGAAATTATGGTTTAAATACATTTTGGATTAGAAGAAGCAATTCTAGGGGGAGGAGTCAAGATGGTGGAGAAGTAGCAGGCTGAGATGACATCAGGCAGCAGGAGATCAGATAGATAGCCTATCAAACCATTCCGAACACCTACGAATCCAACAGGAGATTGAAGAGAAGAAAAACAACAATTCTAGAAACAGAAAATCGACCACTTTCTAAAAGGTAGGACCAGCGGAGAACTGAATCCAACGCGACGGGAAGATAGACCCCAGGGGGAGGGGCCGGCTCCCGGCAAGCGGCAGAGCACAAAATCAGGACTTTTAAAAGTCTGCTCCAGGGAGGGACATCACTCCAGAGGCTAAACTGGGGTGAAGACCTCGAGGGGAGAGCATGGACTCAGGTCCCACAGGGTCACAGAAGGATCGGGGGTATCTGAGTGTCGCAGAGCTCAGATATTAGAGCAGGGAAACCGGCTGCAGAGACAGAGCCGAGGTTTCCTAGAGCTGTGGTCTGTGACACGGGCCGGTGCTCTGTGCGAGGGGTCCCCACAAGATCCGGGGAGACTCCGACCCGGGAGAGCTCAGGGATCTACGGGG
>ML101926.1:0-27561 GCA_003697995.1 Taxidea taxus jeffersonii | reverse complement strand
GAGGATGTGGAGAAAGGGGAACCCTCCTACACTGTTGGTGGGAATGCAAGCTGGTGCAACCACTCTGGAAAACAGCATGGAGGTTCCTCAAAAAATTGAAAATAGAGCTACCTTATGACCCAGCAATTGCACTACTGGGTATTTATCCTAAAGATACAAACGTAGTGATCCAAAGGGGCACGTGTACCCGAATGTTTATAGCAGCAATGTCCACAATAGCCAAGTTATGGAAAGAACCTAGATGTCCATCAACAGATGAATGGATAAAGAAGAGGTGGTATATATATACGATGGAATACTATGCAGGCATCAAAAGAAATGAAATCTTACCATTTGCGACGACATGGATGGAACTAGAGCGTATTATGCTTAGTGAAATAAGTCAACTGGAGAAAGACAACTACCACATGATCTCCCTGATATGAGGAAGTGGAGATGCAACGGGGGTGGGGGTGAAGGTGGTAGGAAAAGAAAAAATGAAAGAAGATGGGATCGGGAGGGAGACAAACCAAAAGAGACTCTTAATGTCATAAAACAAACTGAGGGTGGTGGGGGGGGAGAGGGGTTGGGAGAGGGTGGTGGGGTTACATTATATGTTTAAATAAAAAAAGCTTAAATAAAAAAAAAAGAAGAAGCAATTCTAAGACAGCATTATACACGGAGCATAGGTTATTTTATTTCTTGAAAGTCATATATATGAACACATGCATATATATCTATATCTATATCTATATATATATATGATATATATATATCCACTCATGTTTTACCCCAATTCTGCCCTTCACCTGCCTTAGCATCCCTCTAGCACACAGATTAATATATTTATACACACAAGACACACACATGAGATACACACAAACACACACGGAAATGCACACAACTATAGAGGGGGAAGAGTTCTAAAATAATAAATCTAAGTCACCAGTCTCTGTTGCTAATTCTACCTCAATAGTCAACAATAACTTGGGAAGCATATTCAGTATTTAAGAATAAAAGTAATAGCATAATAAAATATTAGAGAGGGGGAATATAGAAATAATCTAATCTAATCATGTCAGTTTCTTCAGGTGGAAAGGTTATGTAACATGATCAAAGAATTCAAGTCTTTAATGTGCAAATTTTTTAAAAAAGATTTTATTTATTTATTTGACAGAGATTACAAGTAGGCAGAGAGGCAGGCAGAGAGAGAGGGGGAAGCAGGCTCCCTGCCGAGCAGAGAGCCCAATGCGGGGCTCAATCCCAGGACCCTGGGATCATGACCTGAGCCGAAGGCAGAGGCTTTAACCCACTGAGCCACCCAGGCGCCCCCTAATGTGCAAATTAAATACATCAGCACTGAAGAAATATTAGTAACTGCAGAAAATTTCCAAATCGAAACATACTTAATGGCCTAGTAAATAAATTATCTGAGTCTTATGTTTAGGGGATTCTCCATAGTGATTGCGGAGTCCAGCATGGGGATAAGTAACACAGAAACTGTAAAACAACAAGCAGGGTATGATAGTTCTCAAATGCCATGGAGCAAGCCTTCCCAGTGATTTCCTGTAGGGCAGTAGCCCTCAAGCTTTTTGGTCTCAGGGCTCTTTTATACTCTTAAGAATAACTGAAGAGGGGTGCTTTGGTGGCTCAGTGGGTTCAAGCCTCTGCCTTCAGCTCAGGTCATGGTCTCAGGGTCCTGGGATCGCGAGCCATGCATCATGCACTCTGCTCAGTGGGGAGCCTGCTTCCTCCTCTCTCTCTGCCTGCCTCTTTGCCTACTTGTGATCTCTATTTGTCAAATAAGTAAATAAATTCTTTTTTTCCCCTTTGATGCCATTTTAAAAAAAAATTTATTTTTATTTAAACATATAATGTAACCCCACCACCCTCTCCCAACCCCCCTCCCCCACCCCCCTCCGTTTGTTTTAGGACATTGATGAAACATTTTTTCTTTTCCTACCCCCACCCCCGTTGCACCTCCACTTCCTCATATCAGGGAGATCATATGATAGTTGTCTTTCCCTGATTGACTTATATCGCTAAGCATAATACCCTCTAGTTCCATCCATGTCGTCACAAATGGCAAGATTTCATTTCTTTTGATGGCTGCATAGTATTCCATTGTATGTATATATATATATACCACATCTTCTTTATCCATTCATCTGTTGATGGACATCTAGGTTCTTTCCATAACTTGGCTATTGTGGACATTGCTGCTATAAACATTTGGGTAGACGTGCCCCCTCGGATCACTACGTTTTAAATAAATAAATTCTTAAAAAAAAATAACTGAAGATACCAAAGAACTTTTGTTTAATGGATTCTGTATCTATTAGTATTCCCTATAATAGAAATTAAAACTGAGAAATTTTGAATATTTGTTCATTAAAAATAATAGTAATAAACTCATTTCTTATTAAAATAAATAGTATCTTTATAGAAAAGCTAACTATTTTTTAAAATTTTTTATTTAAATACCTGTTAGTTAACCTAATGTAGTATTTGTCAAGTACACGATAGAGCGATTCAACACTTCAATACATCACCTGGTGCTCATCACAAATGACCTCCTTAATCCCCATCCTATTTCACCCATCCCTCCACCCACCTCCCCTCTGGTAATCATCAGTTTGTCCTCTATAATTAAGAGTCTGTTTCCTGGTTTGCTTCTCTCCTTTTATATCCCCTTTGCTTGTTTGTTTTGTTTCTTAAATTCTTCATATGAGTGAAATCATATTGTATTTGTCTTTCTCTGACTGACTAATTTCGCTTATCTCATTTATACTGTCTAGTTCCTTCCATGTAATTGCAAAGGGCAAGATTTCATTCTTTTTTAATAACTGAGTAATATTCCATTGTGTGTGTATGCGTGTATATCACATCTTATTTTTTTCTTAGAAAAAAATAACTATTTTCAAGAAAAGTTTTGAGAAGAATAACATTATTTCACATTTTAAAAATCTCTTTAACATCTGTCTTAGTATATAAGACTGAAGATACTTAGTATAAGTATCTGCCTATAGTATTAGTATTCCAATATTTACTTCTGCATTTGTTTTGTTGTGGTACAGTTTTTAATAATATATTTGTATATTGATGTATTTGAAGAAAATCTGGTATCACACATATAATTGGAAAAATGAGCATCTGAGTTGCCTTCTCATATAACTGTGAATATTCTTAGACAGTACACCAAAACTTGACAGGTTGTAACTTCTTAATGGTGGGTTGCAATGTGGAATCTAAAATCACATTTTAAAAATCCATGTATTATTTTTAAAAATACAATGTACTGATCATTTGAAAAATACTGGTTCTGTGAGTTATGTGATCTTCTAAATGTTAACCCATTTCTTTATATGATATAAAAAAATAACATTTATTAATATCACCACTGACTTATTAGGCAGTCTTTAAGTACTGAAAACTGTCAAGATTGTGGTGATAGAAGTACATTCTCCAAACTTTTTCTTTGATACTCAAATATTTTTATTTTTATTATTATTATTTTTTAATTTCTTTTCAGTGTTCCAGAATTCATTGTTTATGCACCACACTCAGTTCTCCATGCAATATGTGCCCTCCTTAATACCCACCTTATTATTGGTCACAGCAAAACTATTCTAAACAAAGGATTACTACACTACTCTTTATTTCAAAATGTGTGGCTCCCCTTTCCATAGTACAGAGCTGTCACTATGTAGCCCCTTCCCAGCCATAGCTTTTATTTTCTAGTCCTCCTTACATCTAAATACAGCTATGGCTTGTCCTCACTAATGGAATCTGATTGAAAGTGATGTGGGTAACTTCTGAGCCAAGACTTTTTAAAAGTGAGGTATAATTGACATCATGTATTAATTTCAAGTATACAATATAATGATTTGTTATATGTATATACTGCAAGATGATCATCACAGTAAACAGTCAATGTCCATGACCATATATTGTTGCCAGTTTCTTTTCTTGCAATGAGAATTTTCAAGATCTACTCTCCAACCTACTTTCAAATATGTAATAAAGTATTATTAACTAACTCACTATGCTACACATTATAGTCCCATGAGGTATTCATTTTATAACTAGAAATTTAAAACTTTAGCCAAGACTTTTAATACTTCTCTTATATTCTCCTGGTACAGATTTATTCTAATGGCTATCCAGTTCTGTAGGCTGGTGACCCCAGAAGGCAGAAATAGCCTGGATCTCTGAAACACTATATGGAGGAGAGGTACTCATTGATCACTAGCTAAATTAAAAACTCAGCAAGATACCTTTAAAGGTAGGCTAGGGGCCTAGAAAAATATAAAAGCCTCAAAGTTCAAATAAACACATAGATTTCCTAATAGTCACAATCTAAGTAGAAATTTACAGAAAAAACTATTTCGTAAAAACAAAACAAAACCAAACCCAAAACCCTCTTTAAGGAATTCTTGACTTTTTAAAATGGTACAATCACGCTTTCCCTGCCAAAAACACTGGTGCATAGCAGACCCGTGCTTTCCCAGTGGAGGCTCAGTTACTTTCAGAATATTAGAAATTCCAACCCTTTGCTGTCATTGTACTTCTGGACTACTTTAGCCCCAGAATGTGGGTTTCTAATTCCCCAAACCACTGCTATTTCTAGAGGAATCCATATACAAAGTTTGGAAATAAGTGAATTTTCACCCCAGTCTTCTGTTCTTTTTCTGACCCTTCTAGTAATATCTCTCCCTCCTTCCTTCTCATGTATTAAAATTTGATCCCAAGAAAGGATCTAAAAACTTATTCACATTAGTCATGAATGAAGGATTAAGGCTATGGACACTCTTATAAGTTGCAACTCTTATCCTATGATGACAATTTTAAGCCTTGATGTACTTCTAAGCTTGTAAAATTAAATGACTAGGAGGAAGCATGTGAGTAGGCTATGAGTTCAGACTTGAAGGCCGGAATTTCCTGGATATGAATTCATATTCCACTACTTACCAGTTATGTGACCCTGGGTAAGTTATTACTTAATTTCTTATGCTTCAGCTTTCTTATTTTATAAGGGATAATAAAAGTGAACTGCTACAGGGGTGCCTGGGTGGCTCAGTGGTTTAAGCCTCTCCCTTCAGCTCAGGTCATGATCTCAGGGTCCTGGGATTGAGCCCCACATCGGGCTCTCTGCTCCACAGGGAGCCTGCTTCCCCCTCTCTCTCTGCCTGCCTCTCTGCCTACTTGTGATCTCTGTGTGTCAAATAAATAAATAAATAAAATCTTAAAAAAAAGTGAACTGCTACATAAGAATATTACTAATAAGACTCTATAGAAAAAGTTAACAGATATTATGAAGTACATACTTCAAATTGAAGATTTGTATGTTTAAGATAAATTATTAAATTTTAATTTTGAGTACTATATGAAAGGAAATACCCATAAACTCCTAATCTGCCCTCTTAGACTTAGAAGATCTCATCCAGAAATAGAAAAATCTAGTCATGTTTTTGAATCAATTATAAAAAGTATTTTTCAAATATTTAGGGGTAAGTAAAATATATGATATATTTTACCAAGATTTCCTGTTATTAAAATCAAGTGTGTTTGAATCAAATATAATATTTATGTTTATTTCTGGTAAAAATGACCATTAAAATAGAGTATAAAAACTCAAGCATTGTAATTCACCACCCAGAATCTTCATATTAGATTGCAATAAATGGATACTGAAATAATAACTTCTGAAAAACCAAGGATTATCATGAAGCAACATATAAGTAAAGGATGTTTGGAACAAACATTATTGAAATAAAAGCTCACAAACAGTATTTCCTAGAAAAAGAGAAAAAAACCTTCTTGACTATCTATCGAGTAACTTGACTATGTTTTCTTTATGGTCAAAAAATTGGCTAATACTTATTTTTTTAAATTTTTGAATGCTGATTATTGTTAATTTTTGAAATGCAAAATGGTTTCATGTATTTTGTTTATGTAAAGAACATAAAAACAATATTACATATTATAAACAGAGTGGATGCCCACAAATTTCAGTATAGTCATTACCTTTGGAAAGGGGGAGATAGATTTAGAAATGGTACCAAAAAAACACCCTGTAAATAAAAGGCTTACAAGGCAAATATGAAAAAATACAAATATTTATTACATGTGGGAAATGTTCTTTACTGTTCTGTATGCTTACCTAAAATACAGTAATAAAAACACATCTATGAGGAGACTTCTACATAAGATGGTGAGATAAACACAGCTACTTTAGTCTATCTCCCAATGCTCAGTTAACTTACTGTGAAACATAAACAGGAAAATCTGCATCAGCACCAGAACAGTTTTATAAACTGGTATTATATCTGAAGCCTATGAAATAAAACCAAATTTGTAGAAGTCTTTGAAAATACTTTATCATATAAATGGAAAGTACATGGGAGGAGGTCTTGAAAGATCCACATCTCCATTGGCCGAAGCTTAAGATGTTTTCCAAAGAAAACATTCAGGTGGCTTACAAATATAGGAAAAGATGCTCACCATCATTTATCATTAGGGAAATGAAAATCAAACCCATGATGAGAAACCACCTCATAACTGTCAGAATGGCTAAAATTAACAACACAAAAACAACAGGTGTTGGTGAGGATGAGGACACTGTTGGTGGGAATGCAAACTGGTGCACCCACTCTGGAGAACAGTATGGAGGTTCCCCAAAAGGTTAAATATAGAACTACCCTATGATCCAGCAGTTACATTACTAGGTATATATCCAAAGGAGACAATAATACAAACTGAAGATTCAAAGGGGTACATACACCCTGATGTTTATAGCACCATTATCAACAGTAGCCAAACTATGGAGATAGAGCAAATGTCTATCAACTGATGAGTGGATAAAGAAGATGTGAAAAAAATATATACGTACATAAAATAGGATGTTACTCAGCTATCAAAAAGAATGAAATCTTGTCATTTGCAATGATGTCAGTAGAGTACATTATGCTAAGTCAAATAAGTCAGTTAGAGAAAGACAAATACCATATGATCGCATATATATGTGGAATTTAAGAAAGAAAACAGATTACATATGGGAAGGGGGAAAAAAGAAAAGAGAGAGGAAAACAAACCATAAGAGACTCTTTTTTTTTTTTTAATTTTTTTATTTACTTGACAGACAGAGATCACAAGTAGGCAGAGAAGCAGGCAGAGAGAGAGGAGGAAGCAGGCTCCCCGCTGAGCAGAGAGCCCCACGCAGAGCTTGATCCCAGGACCCTGAGATCATGACCTGAGCCGAAGGCAGAGGCTTAACCCACTGAGCCACCCAGGTTCCCCCCATAAGAGACTCTTAATGATAGAGAACAAACTGAAGATTGACAGAGAGAGGTGGGTGGGGGGTGGGCTAGATGGGTGATGGGTATTAAAGGGGGCACTTTTTGTGATGAGCACTAGGTGTTTTATGTAAGTGATGAATCACTGAATTCTAGTCCAGAAACCAGTATTGCTCTATGTGTTAACTAACTAAAATTTAAATAAATTTTAAAAATGGGGAAAAAATAAAAGCACAAGTTGCACCGAAATGAAACATTCAACTGGGAAACCAATGAGAAGCTTTACTCAAGGTCATTTTACCTCTGCAGGCCAGGAGCACCTGGTAGCCTGGTAATCTCCTGAAAAGGCCAAGACATGATACACAAAACTGTGGTCTTTCCTAGGGACTTGACTTTTTGCTTCCAGCTTAACTTCCAGGGCCCTTTCAGTTTTAACTCTGTAATAGAAAACTGTTCTTGGTTTACACGACATTTACCAAATGAACAAACTTCAGTGGACTTTTTCTTATTTTTTTCATTGATCCCTATATAATTCAGTTTTTATGCTGCAGAAATTCATCTTTTAGAGCATACTATGTGAAAACCTTTCTCTATAGATTTTATTTCCTCAGTGTTAGGAGGATACTCTCCAATGACAATGAAATTTTTTTGTTAAATGTCTGAAACAGAGGTACTCTCTCTCCCTCATCAATCTGGCCATGTAAGTTTCTGTCTCACTTGAAATATTTGGCTAAGACCTTTACTAGGTCTCAATGGAGCTTCGGAAAATGCAAGAATTATAATTAAATTATCACTAGGAAAATTGTCATTAATATCAAGACACATTCCAGTGACATTCTCCAATTTTAAAGAAAATTTAAAAAATCTTGGAAACACATAAACAGAAAAGTAAAAAAATCTATAAATTAACTGTAAAGAAAGAATAAAATAGTTGTCTATAGATTTCTCTACTAGACTAATTAATAGAAGATAATGAAGCAACATACAGTCTTTAGGGAAAAAGTGACTTAAAAATTTGATATTTAAATTGTAAAATAAAGTTAATATTTAAGTAAAATGTTTCACTTACATCAATCTGACTTTCCCAAAGATAAAAGTTATAAATCCTTGAAAATATTTTTTAAAAACACAACCATTTGGAGATACCAGAGAATGACTAAGAGTAGATAGAAGTTGGAGGGGAGCTGAGCCTTATAAGAGGGAAAATCTAGTGCATGCAATTTGTGTTCAGGCTGTAGTAGCTTTTTGGCTGATGGGACTAGTCAGTCATCATAGTATGTAAATGGATTGGATTCAAACGTAAAGTGGAAATATTATTGGTTTAATGAGTCAGAGAATGGTATTTGGGATTTCCAGAGGGCTAAAAAATGAGGTAGTTCTAGAAATCCTGGAAATAAAGGGGCTGCAGAAGGGGAAACCCAGAATTAAATATTATAAGCTCTCTCCAAACCCTTGGGTGATGTCTGAATCACTCAGGGTAGAAAGAGGGAGCTTTAAAGGGATGGGTAGAAAGGAACAGCTGGATGGCTAAAAGTTCTAAGTAGAGATTTTAGTGGCTGACCATCACAGAACACAAAGCATTTGGACTTTGAATACAGCCAAAGTAACTTACTTGAACAAAATTAAGATTGTTTAGTGGAGGCAAACAGAATGCAGAATATCCTCAAAGTTTCATTCAAAATCCCAAGATTACATACAAAGTTACTAGACATAAAAAGAGACAAGAAACTGTGATTCAGTCAAGAAAAAGATGGTCATAGAAATCAATCTCATACTTATCCAAATATTGGCATTACCAGCCAAGAGCCTAAAAGCAATTACTTTAAAAATGTTTGAGGACTTAAAAGAAAATATGGTCATAATGAAGGGAAACTCAGAAGAGAAATAGAAACTACTAAAAAATGGACCAAACAGGAATCCTTAACTGAAAAGTACAATATATGAAATTAAATATTCATTTATTGGGATTAAGAGTAGATCATAGGGGCGCCTGGGTGGCTCAGTGGGTTAGAGCCTCTGCCTCTGGCTTGGGTCATGGTCTCAGGGTCCTGGGGTCGAGCCCCACATCGGGCTTTCTGCTCGGTGGGGAGCCTGCTTCCTCCTCTCTCTCTCTGCCTGCCTCTGCCTACTTGTGATCTCTGTCTGTCAAATAAATAAATAAAATCTTTAAAAAAAAAAAAAGAGTAGATCATAGACCATAGAAGAGTCAGTGAACTTAAAATGAAATAAATTGAAATACAAAATCTATAAAACTTAGAGAGAAAAGATTGAAAAAAAATGACACAGTCCTAGTGAACTGTGGACAACATTAAGTAATATAATATATGGTAAACTGGAATCCCAGAGAAGAGAAATAGAACAGAATTTACTTGAAAAATAATGGCAAAAACTTTCCCAAATTTGGTGAGAAATATCAAATCACAATTTTAAGAAAATTAATGAGGCCAAGTAGGATGAAGACAAAGAATAGTAGTCAGCACATCATGGACAAATTTCTGAACACTAAGAACAAAAAGTAAAATCTTAACAGTAGATAGAAGAAAAAAAAGCATATTGAATGAAGTAGGAATCAACAAACTACACCCTGCAGGTCCAATCCAGTCCATGGCCTATTTTTCATATCACTTGGAACCTAAAGAAGGGTTTTATATTTTTGAAGAGTTGTAAAGAAAAATACCTGATATGTTTCTAACAAAACCTAAAATATTGACTTCTTTGGCCTTTGACAGGAGAAGTTTCTGACCCTAGACATGGTGAAATAATAGTAAGAATAATGTCTGACTCTTCACTAGAAATAATAGAAACCAGAACACAATGGAACAATATGTTGCTAAAAGGCAAAAGAAAAACGAATCCAGAATTCTATACCCAGCCAAAACATCCTTAAGAAATAGAGGTAAAATGAACACTGTTTTTAGATAAATAAACAAGGAAATTCATTGCTAGAAGAATTGAACTATGAGAACTGCCAAAAGGCACTTGCTCAGGCTGAAGGGAAATAACACAAGGAACTCAAATTTATAGCAAGGAATGAAGTGCCAGGAAGAATGAATATAGAAAACTATTTTAAGTCTTCTCTTAATCTTTTAAAAATACATATAATGGCTTCCACTTCTAGTTATTATGGAGTAACAAGGTCTGAGTTTACTCTTCTTTCTTAAACAGATAAAAATTTGGACAAAATATATGAAAAAATGGTTTTTATGTGTTAGACAATAGGCAGCACAGGTCAGTAATCCCCAAGAAAAGAGAAACACATGTAGGACTAGGAATCCAAAAAGAAGCCACTAGTCTCACTGAGTTGAGAAAGTAAAATTTAGCATTCAGGAAGGTGTTGGCAAGCTACAGTTCATGGGTCAGCATAAGGAGGCAACAGATGCACACAAGAGAGCATTCTAAAGATCCTCAGAGGGTTATTCTTGAATCTTTGCCTGAAGTTAGTAAAGAGCCACCCACAGGGAGGAGCAGGCTGAACAATGCTTGAGGCTCACACAAAGCTCACATTCTAGATAGTCAGATGGGAAACCTTCTATACAGAGCAAGGGGTAAAATACTGAGAAGGGTATTGCCTCACCAGGTGAAACAAGTTAGGCCTAAACAAAAGATGTTGCTGGTTCTACCGAATGAAACTTGAAAGGAAAGCTCAAATGGGTCAAAGTATTTCTAAGTAACTGGATTGCATCCCAGAAAAAACCTCAAAAATATTGTAAGGAATAAAATAAAAAAATCACACAAAACAACCAAGTTCATTTAAGAAGTAACTGATAACTGAATAGCCCTACACCTATTAAAGAAACTGAATTTATTGTTAAGAACTTTCCCATAGAAAAAATTCTAGGCCTTCCTTGATGGCTTCATTAGTGAATTCTCCCATATATGGGAAGAAGAATAAATACCAATTTTACACCATCTCTTTTTTTTTTTTTTCAAATTTTATTTTTTTAATTTACTTGATAGACAGAGGTCACAAGTAGGCAGAGAAGCAGGCAGAGAGAGAGGGGGAAGCAGGCTCCCCACTGAGCAGAGAGCCCAATGCAGGGTTCGATCCCAGGACCCTGAGATCATGACCTGAGCTGAAGGCAGAGGCTTAACCCACTGAGCCACCCAGGTGCCCCACACCATCTCTTTTTAAAAAGAGAAGAGGATGGAACATAATGCTTATTACTAAAATGAGACAGGATAGTACAAGAAAATAAAACAAAATTTTATCAAATTGAATCCAGTAGTACCTGAATAAGTTAATACACAGTGGCCAAATGGGATTTATACCAGAGATGCAGGGTTGGGTTAACATTTGATAATCAATCCCTGTAATTCACTATATTAAAAGACTGAAACAAACAAACAGAAAAGTTCATCCCAATAGATGCTAAAAAGCATTTGTTAAGATCCTACATCTATCCATGCATTAAAAAAAAATTCTTAGCAAGCCAAGAAGAGAATGAAACTATCTCAACCTGACAAACGGCATCTATAAAAACTGGCAGACTAAATATATTTAAAGGCAAATAATGTAACATTTCCCCTCTACGGTCAGGGATGAGGCAAGGATGTCCACTCTCACTGTTTTTAGTTAACTTTTCTTAGAGGTCCTAGTCATAGGCATGTAAAATAGACAAGGCATATAGACTGGAAATGAAGAAGTAAAATGCTCTTTAATATCAGATGACATGATTTTACATGCAGAAAATCCTAAGAAATCTATAAAAAGGCTATTAGAACTGATGAGACTGTAGGATAGAGATCAATATAAAAATATAACAAGCAAATTAAGCATAATTAAGCACATACCACTTTTATAATGAAAAACTAAAATGTGAAGCAATGTGAAGCAATATTCAAACTCTTATAATGTCAATTTACAAATCAAATGTTATTTTAAGACCCTCCAAAGACTTAATCATTAGAAAATTATGATAAATTCATAACTTTATATACTTTATTTGGCTATTTCATTTCACAGTTAACAATAAACTTACTTACCAGCCGTTATCCGTGTCTGACTCTTTTTAATCCTGTCCTTTACAGATGTTGAAGGTGCTTTCTTAGTACCATGAATGGTTGTTGTGGTGAGCTCTTTTAGATTCCAGTGAGTCCAAAAGCCTTTTTGAGGTTTTAAACCTGTTAATATAAAATATAATTTAGTCAGGAAATTAGAAATTTAGAAATTGAATTTGAATTTGAAATTAGAAATTTCAAATTTAGAAATTTGAAAATCTTTTAATTTCTCAGAGCATTTTTGAGTATTACATGTTTCAGCCTCACAATAATCCTGTGGAAATTGTCAGTCTCAAGTTTCATATGAGAGAAATTCTATAAGAAATATTAATGTCTTATTATGTAAAACAGTAGAAAAGTAGAAAAGAGGTAAAACTTGATATCATCTTCTGACTCATAGACATAAGCTAAGTTCACTGATGGACATTAAGAGGAAATTAATTATTGCAAAAACTTGGAAAGGACCTAAAACCCAAGAAGATTATATCCATACAATGGATTATGGAGTATCCACTAAATATTATCTTATAAATATTTGTTAACATAGAAAGACATTTGTAATATGATTTTTGAAGAACAATTTTTACCTCTTGTGTACGTGTGGCTGTAGCTTAAGTGTTAACATGATTGCTTCCAAATATAGTTGACTATCATTATTATTCCTTATCTGTATCTCCTAATATTTTAAAGTAATATTTATGAATCAATTGTAGGAACCAAAAAGTAACAAAAATAAGTTAAATTATTTTAAGTTCAAATTTAGTTAAAAATACCTTATTATTAATTTCAGGGTTAGAATTTAGTGATTCACCAGTTGCATTTAGTACTCAGTTCTCATTACATCAAGTGCCCTCTTTAATGGCCATCACCCAATTACCCCTTCCTTTACTCACCTTCCTGCCAGCAACCCTCAGTTTGTTTCATAGAGTGAAGAGACTCTCATGTTTTGCCTCCCTCTCTGATTTAATCTTATTTTATTTTTTCCTTCCCTTCCCCTATGTTCTTCTGTTTTATTTCTTAAATTCCATATATAAGTGAAACCATATGGCATTTGTTTCTCTCCAGCTGATTTATTTTGCTGAGTATGATACTCTTTAGCTCCATCACAACACTGTAAATGGCAAGATTTCATTCTTTTTGATGGCTGAGTAATAGTCCTATATATGTATATGTATATACACACACACACATATGGTATATATATTGGATATATATATATTGGATATATATATATATTGGTATATATATATACATATATATATATATATGTATACCACATCTTTATCCAATCATCTGTTGATGGACATCTGAGCTCTTTCCATATTTTGGCTATTGTGGACATTGCTGCTATAAACCTTGGGGTACATATGTCCCTTTGAATCACTGTTTGTATCCTTTGGATAAATATCTAGTAGTGCAATTGTGGGTTGTAGAGTAGCTCTATTTTGAAATTTTTGAGGAATCTCCATACTGTTTTCCAGAGTGGCTATACCAGTTTGCATTCCCACAATAGTCTAAGAGGGTTCCCCTTTCTCTGATCCTCACCAACATCTGTTGTTTCCTGAGTTGTTAATTTTAGCCACTCTGACCAGTATGAGGTGGCAGCTCAGATCAGTTTTGATTTGTATTTCTCTGATGATGAATGATGTTGAGCATTTTCTCATGTATCTGTTGGCCATTTGGAAGGCGTTCTTTACGCCTTGATGATTTTCTTTAAGCCTTGATGATTTTTAATTTCTTATTTTAATGTCAATTTTTACAGTTTTATTGGAATATAATTGACAAAAAATGTTGGTAAGTTTAAGGTATACAACTGTATTGATTGGATACACTAACATATATTGGAATGATCACTCCATAGACTTAGCTAACAGTTCCATCATGTCACATAATTGCCATTCTTTGTTATGGTGGGAACATTTAAAATCTATTCTCTTAGTAACTTTTGGATACATGACACAGTTTATCAACTACAATCAACATATGTATTTTCTCCAGGACCTATTCATTTTATAACTGGAAATTTGTATACTTTGATCAGTATCTACCCTTTTCCCCCATCCCCTGGTAACCACCAATTTTTTCTCTGTTTCTATGACTTTGGCTTTTTTAGATGCAATATATAAGCAATATCATATAATATTTGTATGTTTCTGTCTGATTTGTTTTACTTAGCATAATGCATTCAAGGTTCATCCATATGGTTGCAAATGGCAAAATTTCCTTCCCTTCTATGGCCAAACAATATTCCATTGTCTGTATAGACCCCTCTTCTTTATCCATTCATCCATTGACAGACACCTAGATTGTTTCCATATCCTGGCTATTGTGAATAAGGCTAAATGAACATGGGAGGACAGATATCTCTTTTGGTATATTTTTATTTCTTTTGGATATATATCCAGAAGTTGAATTGCTCAGTTACATGGGAGCTCTATTTAAAATTTTTAGGAACCTCTATATTGTTTTCTAATAACAACACCAATTTCCTTTCTCACCAACAGTGCACAAGGATTCGCTATTCTTTACACCCTTGACAAGACTTACTTCTTGTCTTTTCGGTACTAGCCATTCTGATTAGTGTGAGATGAGATCTCATTGTGATTTTGATTTGAATTTCCCTGATGATTAGTGATGTTTAGCATCTTTTCATGTGTCTGTTGGCCATCTGTATGTCTTCTTTGGAAAAGTGTCTGTACAGTTCCTCTATCCATTTTTAAATTGGATTTTTGTTTGTCTGTTTTTATTTGTTTGCTAGTCAGTTGTATGAGTTCTTTATATATTTTGGATATTAACTCTTTTTCATATCAGAATATGATTTGCAAATATATTCCATGAGCTGCCTTTCAATTTTGTTGATGTTTTCCTTCACTATGCATAAGATTTTTAGTTTGACGCAGTCCCACTTATTAATTTTTCCTTTTGTTGCTTGTGTCTCTGGTGTCATAGCCAAAAAATTTTTTTTCCAAGATTGATATCAAGGATTTTTTCCCTATATTTTCTTATAGTTTGGCCATTCAGTTCTTATTTTTAAGTCTTTAACCTTGAGTTAATTTTTTGCGAGTGGTATTAAAAAGTCCAATTTCATTCTTCTACATGTGGTTATCCAGTTTAACCATCACCATTTATGAAAGAGAGTATTAGTTGATTGTATTTGTGAGGGTTTATTTCTGGGCTCTGGGTTCTATTCCATCGGTCTATGTCTATTTTTATGGTAGCACCATATCATTTTGATTACTGGAGCTTTGTAGTGTAATTTAAAATCAAGAAGTGTAATGCTTCCAGCTTTGATATTTCTCTGGATTTCTTTGGCTATCTAGAGGTTCTTTTGTGATTCCATACAAATTTTAAGGTTGTTTTTTCTATTTCTGTGAAGAATGTCATTGGAATTTTGATAGGAAATACACTGAATCTATAGATGGCTTTGGACAGGATGGACATTTTAACAAAATTAATTCTTTCAATCCATGAACACAGGATACCTTTCCATTTGTTTGTGTCTTCTTCAATTTCTTTCATCAAACTCTTGTAGTTTTCAGTATACAGTTCTTTCATCTCCTTGACTGAATTTATTCCTAAGTACTTTATTGTTATTTATGCTATGGTGAATGGGATTGCTTTCTTTATTACTTCTTCAGATATTTTATTGTTAGTATAGAGAAATGCAACTGATTTTGTGTAGTGATTTTGTACCCTGCAACATTACTGAATTCACTGATTAGTACTAACAGTTTTTTGGTGGAGTCTTGAGGTTTTTCTATACAAAGCCATAACTGAGATATTGAGTGGTCAGTTCCAGACCACTACAATAAAGTGAATATCAGAATAAAGCAAGTTGAATGAATTTTTTGGTTTCCCAATGGCTATAAAAGTTATGTTCACCCTATGCTATAGTCTATTAAGTGTGTTACATAGCATTATGCCTAATTTAATATACATACTTAATTTTTTTTCATAAAAATAGCCTCCACATTTTATTCTACTTTTTTTGTTTTTTTTCCCATTTTTAAAATTTAATTTATTTTCAGTGTAACAGAATTCATTGTTTATGCACCACACCCAGTGTTTCATGCAATACGTCCCCTCCATAATACCCACCACGAGGGTCCCCCAACTTTCCACCCCCACCCCTTCAAAACCTCAGATTGTTTTTCAGGGTCCATAGTCTCTCATGGTTCATCTCCCCCTTCAATTTCCCTCAACTCCCTTCTCCTCTCCATCTCCCCATGTCCTCTGTGTTATTTCTTATGCTCCACAAATAAGTGAAACCATATGATAATTGACTCTCTCTGCTTGACTTATTTCACTCAGCATAATCTCTTCCAGTCCCATCCATGTTGATACAAAAGTTAATATACATACTTTAATTTAAAAACTTTGGTTAAAAATGCTATTACCTGAGCTTTCAGTGAGTTGTAATCATTAATCACAGATTACCATGCCAAATGTAATAATGAGAAAGTCTGAAATTTTGTGAGGATTACCAAATTATCATGGAGACATGAGGTAAGCAAATACTGTTGGGAAAATGGCACTGACAAGCTTGCTTGATGCAGGGTTATCACAAACCTTCAATTTGTAAAAAAAAAAAAAAAAAAAAAAGCCACATCTGTGAAGCACAATAAAATGAGGTATGCCTGTAGAAGATTATATCATCTACAAAAAAGGAAATTTTCTTCTATCTTTCCCTTTTGGATGCACTTTACTTAGTATTTTTGTTTCCTCCTTTCCTGATTGCTTTGGCTAGGACTTCCAACACTGTTGAATAGGAATGGTAAGAATGGATACCTCTGTCTTGTTCCTCATCTTAAAGGAAAAGCTTTTCAGTCTTTCACCACTGAATATGTTAGCTATGGGCTTGTCAAAGATGGACTTTATTATGTTGAGGTATGTTCCCTCTTATACCCAATGTGTGGAGTGTTTTTGATCATGAAAGGATGTTGTAATTTCTCAAGTGCTTTTTTCTGCATCTGTTGAGATGATCATGTGGTTTTTCTCCTTCATTTTATTAATGTGGTATATAACATTTGTTGATTTGCATATGTGGAATCATCCAGCATCCTAGAGATAAATCCTGCTTGATCCTGGTTTATGATCCTTCTAATGTGTTGTTGAATTTGGTTTCTAATATTTTATTGAGAATATTTACATCTATATTCATTAAGGATATTGGTCTGTAGTTGTCTTGTAGTGTCCTTACCTGCCTTTAGTATCAGGGTAAAGCTGGCCTCATAAAATGAGTTTGGGAGTTCGGTTTTTTTGGAAGAGTTCGAGAAGGAATGACATTCTTATTTACATGTTTGGTATAATTCACCAATGGAACCATATGGTCCTGGGCTATACTTTCTTGGATGGTTTTTAAATACCTATTTATTTTCCTTACTATTATTGGTCTGTTACTATTTTTCTATTTCTTCATGATTAAGTCTGGAGGAATTTTATGTTTCTAAGAATTTATCCATTTCTTCTATGTTGTCCAATTTTTTGGTATGTAATTGTTCACAGTGGTCTCTTTGGATCTTTTGTATTTCTGTGGTATCAGTTGTAATGTATTCTCTTTCATTTTTATTAATTTGAATCCTTCTTTTTCTTCTTCTAGCTAAAGATTTGTCAATTTTACATTTCAAAAAAACAGCTGTTAGTTTCATTGATTTTTTTTTCCTATTGTCTTTCTGGTCTCTATTTCATTTACTTATGCTCTGATCATTCTTATTTCCTTCCTTCTGCTAACTTTGGGTTCAGTTTGTACTTCTTTTTCTAGTTCCTTGAAGTGTAAAGTTAGGCTGTATGTTTGAAGTCTTTCTTTTTTCTTAATGCAGGTAAGTATTACTATAAAATTCCTCCTTAAGATGGATTTGGCAGAATCCCATAGTTTTGGATATGTTGCATTTCCATTTTCATTTGTTTCAAGATATTTTTAAAATTTTCTTTTGATTGATTCTTTGACCCACTGGTTGTTCCGGAGTGTGTTGTTTAATTTGTGCATATTTGTGATTTTCTAACTTTCTTCTTTTTATTGATTTCTATGTATTTTGATTGGATTATATGATTAATTATAGTTAGGTAAGGATTTACTGATGTCATCTCATTAATTGTTTTATGGCATCTTTGTGGCTGCTTTGTTCCCTTCTTTCTCTTTGCTCCCTTCCTTTGTGAGTTGATGATTTTCCATAATGGCTTGCTTTGATTTCCCTCTCTTTATCTCTCATGAATTTGCTTAGGTTTTGCTTTGTGGTTACTGTGAAGGCTACATAAAACATATAAGTCTACTTTATGCTTATAATTTAACTTTGACTGCATACCCAAACTACTCTTTTACTCCCCCTTTTTTATGTTTTTGGTATTATTGTTTACATCCTTTTATATTGTATCTCCATGAAGAAATTATTATATTATATTATAGCTATCAATATTTTTAACATTTTTGTCTTTTAACTTTCATACTAGAATTAAGTGGTTAACATACTACACCATTCTACAGTATTAGAATATTCTGAATCTAACTATATGCTTACCTTTGCCAGTGTGTTGCATATTTTTATAAAATTTTTTGTTATTAATTAGTGTCCTCTCATTTCAGCTTGAAGAACACCTTTCAGTATTTCTTATAAAGCAGTTCTGGTGAGCTCCCTTAGCTTTTGTTTGTTAGAGAAAATATCTCACCTTCACTTTTTTTTTAATATCCCCTTTTATTTTATAAATTCTGTCATCTTGTTGTTTTTCTTTTTCATTTCATTTTATTTTTTTTCAGTGTTCCAGAATTCATTGTTTATGCACCACACCCAGTGCTCCATGCAATATGTGCCCTCTATAATACCCACCACCAGGCTCACCCAACCCCCCACCCTCCCACCCCAAAGCCCTCAGTTTGTTTCTCAGAGTCCATAGTCTTTCATGGGTCATCTCCCCCTCCGATTTCCCCCAACTCACTTCTCTCCATCTCCCAGTGTCCTTCATGTTATTCCTTATGCTCCAACTGAGTGAAACCATATGATAACTGACTCTTTCTGCTTGACTTATTTCACTTATTTCTTCCAGTCCTGTCAATGTTGATACAAAAGTTGGGTATTCATCCTTTCTGATGGAGACATAATACTCCATTGTATATATAGACCATATCTTCTTTATCCATTTGTTCGTTGAAGGGCAACTTGGTTCTTTCCACAGTTTGGTGACTCTGGCCATTGCTTCTATGAACATTGGGGCACAGGTGGCCCTTCTTTTCACTACATCTGTATCTTTGGGGTAAATACCCAGTAGTGCAATTGCAGGGTCATAGGGAAGCTCTATTTTTAATTTCTTAAGGAATTACCACATTGTTTTCCAAAGTGGCTGCACCAACTTGCATTCCCGCCAACAGTGTAAGAGGGTTCCCCTTTCTCCACATCCTCTCCAACACTTATTGTTTATTCTCTTGTTAATTTTGGCCATTCTAACTGGTGTAAGGTGGTCTCTCAATGTGGTTTTGATTTGAATCTCCCTGACGGCTAATGATGATGAACATTTTTTCATGTGTCTGTTAGCCATTTGTATGTTTTCTTTGGACAAGGGTCTGTTCATGCCTTCTGCCCATTTTTTGACGGGATTATCTGTTTTGTGTGTGTTGAGTTTGAGGAGTTTTTTATAGATCTTGGATATCAGCCTTTTGTCTGTAGTGTCATTTGTGAATATCTTCTCCCAATCCATGGGTTGCCTCTTTGTTTTGTTGACTGTTTCCTTTGCTGTGCAGAAGCTTTTGATCTTGATGAAGTCCCAAAAGTTCATTTTCGCTTTTGTTTCCTTTGCCTTTGGAGACATATCTTTGAAAGATGTTGCTGTGGCCAATGTCGAAGAGGTTACTGCCTATGTTCTCCTCTATGATTCTGATGGATTCCTGCCTCAGGTTGAGGTCTTTTATCCATTTTGAGTTTATCTTTGTGTATGGTGTAAGAAAATGGTCGAGTTTCATTCTTCTACACATAGCTGTCCAATTTCCCCAGCACCATTTATTGAAGAGACTGTCTTTTTCCCACTGTATATTTTTTCCTGCTTTGTCGAAGATTATTTGACCATAGAGTTGAGGGTCCATATCTGGGCTCTCCACTCTGTTCCACTGGTCTATGTGTCTGTTTTTGTGCCAGTACCATGCTGTCTGGGTAATCACAGCTTTGTAGTAAAGCTTGAAATCAGCCAATGTGATGCCCCCCGTTTTGTTTTTCTCTTTTAATATTTCCTTAGCAATTTGGGGTCTCTTCTGGTTCCATACAAATTTTAGGATTATTTGTTCCAGCTCTTTGAAAAATGCCGGTGGAATTTTGATCGGGATGGCATTGAAAGTATAGATTGCTCTTAGGCAGTATAGACATTTTAACAATGTTCATTCTTCCAATCCATGAGCATGGAATGGTCCTCCATCTTTTTGTGTCTTCTTCAATTTCTTTCATGAGTGTTCTATAGTTCCTCGAGTACAGATACTTTACCTCTTTGGTTAGGTTTATTCCCAGGTAGCTTATGGTTCTTGGTGCTATAGTAAATGGGATCGATTCTCTCATTTTGCTTTCAATGTTTTCATTGTTAGTGTATAAGAAAGCAAATGATTTCTGTACATTGATTTTGTATCCTGCCACATTACTGAATTGCTGTATGAGTTCTAGCAGTTTGGGGGTGGAGTCTTCCCCTTCACTTTTGGTGGACACATTTGCTTGTTAAAGTGTTCTTGATTTTTTTTTCTTTTTAGTTTTATAGGGTTTTGTTTGTTTGGTTGTTTTTTTGTTTTTTTGTTTTGTTTTATTTTGTTTTTTAGTTCTTATCTGAAACTGATGAGCTATTGCTGGCTTTGAAGATGGAAAAGGGCAATGAATTAAAGAATGTACACAGCTTCTAAAGGCTTCAAAAAAAATTTCTTCCACAAAACCTGTAGAAGAAACACAGCTCTGCTAACATCTTGATTTTGGCCTAGTGAGACTCATTTTGGATTTCTGACTTCCAGGACTGTAAGATAATAGTGTGTTGTTTTAAACTGCTAAGTGCTAATTTTGTTACAGCAGCAAGAGGAAACTAATAAAGTCTCGAGTGATCTGTTTTCTGTGTATAAGGAATTCTGGTAATAAAAATTTTGTTGGTGAAAAAATGAAACAAAAATGAAAGTCAACTGATAATGTAAGTAATGGAACTGAGTATATAATGTACAGACAGATAAAGACAATGAGTAATTACCTAATAGAGATAATTACTTTATCACCTAATAGTGATTACTTCATCCTGAAAAAGAAATTTTTGATACATTAAGGAGGAGAATGCTGAATTTGGCATTTTAGATCTACAATATAAAACTTTCCTCAAAGAAAGAAATAAGAGAACAAGAAATAAGAAAAACATGTCTTATAAAATTCTTTCAACAAGTACTCTAGCTAGTACAGAATAGTCACAAGTGAGAGATAAAATGCAGTTAAAGTTGAAAAGGTCATTTATGAGGATAGACTCAGGAAACATTTGACTCTTGATGGATATGCAATATGAGAAAAAGCATGGGAAAGAAATCTGTAAAAACATATTCATGATTAAAAAAATCATAGTGACTCTCGTGTAGCCTTAGTTTTCAACTTAACTTTTTATCAATGCATACCAAGAGAGCCTGATGCAGGGCTTGATCCCAGGACCAGGACCACGACCTGAGCTGAAGGCAGATGCTTCAACCCACTGAGCCATCCAGTCGCCCTTTGAATTTCAGTTAGTTAACACACAGTGTAATATTAGTTTCAGGTGTACAATATAGTGATCCATAATATAAACTTAAAAAAAAAACATATAGGCATCAATATGGCATGTTTTATAAGGCAGAGAATTACCAATTTTTTTAGCTGGGGTAAGCAAGATACTGTATACACAAGTTTTAGTTATCAAAATAATGATCAATATGTAAATGATTTACTCATACCTGACAACCAAAGAAAAATGTTATTCCCTAGTTCTTCTTTAAATTCATCATTAAAAAGATTACTGGATTCTGGAAATGCTTCCTGGAATGTTGCATAGATGGCCTGTGACAAACAATCAGGATACACCTACCCAAAATAGAGTCATATTAGAATAATTTTATATTTTATGTAGTATATGTAAACTACCAAAGAAATGATTAAGTTTGTGAAATATACATATCCTTTTTTTCTCATAGTTTGTGTTTGGCCACTTATAACTTCTTTGTAACTCTAATTGAGGGAAGAGTTGGAAATAAAGTCAGTTTGGCTATTTGTTGGCATTTTAGAAAATTTAATTTGGATAAAAAGATAAAGTTAACAGTTAAGATAAAGTTTGATGATTCCATTTAAGTTTTATTATTTATTTCATTTAGAAAATTTAATTTGGATAAAGGATGAAATTAACAAGGTTAGGTTTGATGGTTATATTTTAAGATAAAGTTTGATGATTATTTATTTCATTTAACCTTGGTATTGTTATGCTCTTTTAGAAAGTGACATATATAGGTCATTATAATAAAAATTATATTTATGTATTTTTTAACTAAACTATAATTGGCATATAACTCTGTAAGTTTAAGGTATATAACATGTTGATTTTGTACACTTACATATTGCAATACGATTACCACCATAGCATTAACTAACACCTCTGTCACCTCACATAATTATCATTCTGTGTGTGTGTGTGTGTGTGTGTGTGTGATAAGGTAGCAAGCATATATTTAAACAACTGAAGTCTGTTCAGGTGAGTTAATATATTGCAATTATTAGTGTATTGTTTACATATGAAAACTATGATCAGATATCAACAAATATATGGTTCTACCATTATTCTATTAGATGTAAAGTCCCGAACTACTAAATTCCTCTTAGGAAGGGACTAAACATAAAAGTGACATTTTTATATTAAATTTTTAAAAAATTTTTATTTATTATTTAAAATTTTATTTATTTATTTATCTGGTACTCAGCAACCAAATAAATATCTAAAAACACATTTAGTCCTTAATATTAAATGTAAAATTTTGTAGTCTAAGTGTCCCTTAGAGGTCACTGTCTTTGGAGTGTGTAAATGTTCATTTATACAGCAAAAGGGCTTTACAGATTTCATTAAGTTAAAGATCTTAATATGGGAAAATTATATTGGATTATCCAGGGGGCTTTCATGGCAATCACAAGTGTCCTTATAGGAGGAAGGCTATGGAAATTTTTACTACAGAAGAGAAGATGGCAATGAGATGGCAGAAAAAGAAATTAGAGCAATACAACCAGAATCCAAAGAATGCTGTCAGCCACCAGAAGCTAGAAGAGATTAAGAAATGGAGGGCCTCTTAAATAAACTGGCCCTGTTAATACCTTGATTTTAGCCCTCTAGGACTCATTTTGGACTTGTGGCCTCTATAGCACTAAAACAATGAATTTTTCTTGTCTTGAAAGTCACTAAATTTGTGATAATTTGTTATAGCAACAATAAGAAACTAAAACTCATCTACTCCAGGTGGTAAGTGATAATATTTGCTGGTAAGTGATAATATTCTTTGAATAACTCCATTATTTATTTATTTATTTATTTATTTTGGTGGTAGTGGTGGGGGGGATGCTTTAACATATTTGTGTATTTACCTTTATTGAAATGAATCATAGCAGAAATAATCACATATTTTGGTATAAAAATCATAGTGACTATTAAAATTAAAAGGTTGAACAAGATGAATAAGGGGACCTTCTTATTCAAGTTTTCTGTGAATATCTCATCTTCATGATTAAGGGCCAAGTATCAAATTGTGTTGGGAAAATTTCTGAAGGTCTATCATTGTATGACACTGGAAGAAGGAGAAGTAAAAGTCATACTAAATCTGTTTAGATTCAGCTAATTTGTACTGAATAGTGGGACATGACAATGACTTTTGATTCTTAAAAATTAATAAATTCCTCTTTGTTAGGTAAGGTAAATCAGATGAGCAAGCAGTAACAAAATCCTGACTTATCTGAATAAGTGAAAAATAATGGAAATTGGTCAACAGGAGATAAGACTTTATTTCTACGAAAACAGCTCTGAAGGAGATAGATGTATAGACAGATGTCTTCATTCTCAAGTACAGACACAGAAAGGGAGTATTAAAAGAAGACTGAACCCAAGCCAAGTGGTCAAATCACCAAGATGTACATCTTATTTGTTCTGAAAGAGGTTTTGGATCTTGATTAACCTCTTATTTCCCCTCAGAAAAAGCCACAAAAAATAGGGATCCAGAAAAAAAACCAAGTCATGATTTGAGAAAAGTTATAAATATAACATCTATCAAAAGGTATATCCATCCCAGGGGAGAACATTTGGATAAAAAGATATGCAGTGGTGCCACTACTTTTCCCCTTTAAATAGGCCTGTTATCCTTTTCTCAAGAGCATTATGTTAAAGCATGCTTGATTTCATCAAACCATGTAGGTAGGCTAGGCTCACCTACCACAAAAGGACAGAAAAGTAAAAGATCATGGATAGGAAAAATACCTGTTTTTGTCATTTTTAGACAATTTCCCCAAATCCTAACCATTAACTAACTTTTACATGGAAATAAAAGAATATTTTCATATGAGCAGAAAAAATCCAAGTCCATCTTTCAGAACACCACTGTTCTATAAAATGACAATTTATGAATCACAGTCATAATCAACCTCTTCCAGCTATGGAACTTAGAGACCAAATGTGTTGCCCAGATCACCCAGGTAATTAGCAGATTCTGGACACAAGACCAAATCTCCTTATTCCCCGTCCACTACTGGTTTCCTTTTATAGACACTGCATGTATATGGCTGTGAGTAAGAAAGATAGGTGAAGACTGAACATTATGTTTTCATTGGGAAGGACATTTTACTGTTTTTAAGTTTTAGTGTTTTACCCAAGAAAACAGTTATCAACTCCAAAATATGAATGTATTTCTGATCTACAGATGTCAACACAATGAAGTATCTTAAATATGACTTCTGCTTTGAGGTGCTGGATGTTTAAATTCACAAGTATCTAATGAAATTCCTATACATTTTCATTTCACATTACTGAAGGACACAAATTCTTTTAATCAATCCTATTCACTAGTTATTATAATAACAAAAATATAAAACAAACATTTGATTATAAATATGTCTGTTTTCATTTACTATAACAGGTACTTAGTCCTTACATATAAACCTCTCAAGTCCTCTTAAACAGATCAAAGATACTTCCAAAGTAAAAGAAAATTGATAATTTTATAGGTAAACAGAAAAAAATCAAGAATATAAACAGAATAAGACAGTAGTTTTCAAATTACCAATATGCAAACAAAATATCTATACCATATTAAGGAAATTCCGTAAGACTTTGAGGCAAAGGAATACAATAAAATGAAGGGGGAATGTAACTTTCAAAACATTATCATTACTTACTTTACTTCAGGAAATTTGCTTTCAATGTAACAAAATATGTTCTAATAGATATTTAAATAAAATAACTATTTTTAAATTTTCATTTGCTCTAAAACTGCTTAGTGTAACCAGTTAATTTCTATGTTTACCTGAAGGAATGCATCTTTTCGACTTGCAGGGATGTTCATGAAAAGTATCACATAACTTTCTGAAATTCTGTCAAACAAGGAATCTTGATTCTCTCTGTCAGGCTTAAAAATAAAACATTTTCTGAAATTAAAAGCACTGATATTATAATTTTAAATTGGAATTTGTATGCATAATGTCAGTAATTTTATTTATTCTTTCAAGGCAGATCAGTTGCTTCAGTGAGAATGAGTATGGGTTTGGTATCATGCAGACCTGAATTTGAACACTGGCATTGTTATTCATTAGTTGCCTTACCCTGGGCAAGTTAATCAGTACTAGTTTCCTCATCTGTCAAATGTATAGAAAATATACATACCTTAAAGTAGCATAGTAAAATAACAACAAGAATCATATTTAGTTTGACTTTGTATTTCAAGCACTTAGCACAGTGCCTGGCACACAGAAAGCCCACACACATTTGATGAGTTAATGAAGGTTCCTGCATTAAGGCTGGCATAGAGAGGCAATCAATGACTATTACTTTCCTTTGTCCTGTATCTGCTCCAACTCATTATCAGTAACTCAATGTGAAATCAAAGCACTTACTAGGATGAGACAACCACAGCCAGAACTAGTAAAATTGTGACACAATGGCTAAACTAAGACACAGTAAATATGTTGTAAGAAGAAAGAAATGTATAGGGACGCCTGGGTGGCTCAGTTGGTTAAGCGGCTGCCTTCGGCTCAGGTCATGATCCCAGCGTCCTGGGATCGAGTCCCACATCGGGCTTCTTGCTCAGCAGGGAGCCTGCTTCTCCCTCTGCCTCTGCCTGCTACTCTGTCTGCCTGTGCTCTCTATCTGACAAATAAATAAATAAAATCTTTAAAAAAAAAAAGAAAGAAAGAAATGTATAGATAATAATAATCTCAATATTATAGTCAAATCCTGATAGGATGAGCTTGGGAAGATAGTGCAGTAGGGAGCTCCTTCTTTGTTTTTCAGTTTTTCATTAGTTGCCTCTCTGATCTTTATTATTTCCTTTCTTCTGCTTATTTTGGATTTCTTTTACTCCTCTTTTTCTAGTTTCTTATGATAAAAGGTGAGGTTATGGTTTTTGAGAACTTATTTCTAACATATTATTTCTAATATAGTTATTTTAATCCTCTAAACTTCTAAATACTGCTTGAGTTACATCCTACAAACTGTATTTTATTTTTTAAAGATAATTATTTATTTGAAAGAGAGAGAGTGTGAGTGCATGAGTAGTGGGGGGAGGGCCAGGGGGAGAAGCAGACTCCCCACTGAGCAGGGACCCTGATGCAGGGCTTGATCCCAGGATCCAGAGATCATGACCTCAGCCAAAGGCAGATGCTTAGCTAGCTGAGCTACCCAAGCACCCCACATCCCCAAAATTTTAAGTATATTTTCATTAAATTCAAAAATACTTTCTAATTTCTCTATTGATTTCTGGTTTGACCTACAGATATTGAAAAGTATGTTATTCAGTTTCCAAATATTTGAGAATTTTCTGGATAGCTTTTTGTTACTCATTTATAACATGATTCCATTTTGGTCTGAAAACATACTGTGTTTGACTTGAATTGTTTTAAATTTATTAGGATGTTCCTAGCCCGGAAAGTAGCTGATAAATGTTTAATGTGTTCTGTTGTTGCTGGGAAGAATATTTAATAAATGTCAAATTTGATCAATTAAGCTGGTTGACAGTGTTGCTCAAGTGTTCTACATCATTACCAATTTTCTGTATAGTCTACCAGTTATTGAGAATGAGGCTTTGAAACAC
>ML101925.1:6784-17440 GCA_003697995.1 Taxidea taxus jeffersonii | reverse complement strand
TTACAGTGGAATAGCACTCATCCTTAAAAGGGAAAGAAATCCTGCCATTTGTGACAGTATGGTTGGACCCTTGAGGGCATTATGTTAATTGAAATAAGTCAGACAGAGATAGACAAATACTGTAATGATGTCGCTTACATGTAGACCCTAAAAAACAACCAAACTCCTAGAAAACGGGAGGTGGTGATGATGAGTGAAGGTGGTTCAAAGTTACAGACTTCAAGCTACAAGTTCTAGGGTGACTGTACTTAATAATACTGTGTTGCATATTTGCAAGTTGCTAAGAGAATAGATCTTAAAAGTACTTATCACAAGAAAAAATACTGAGGTATGGATGTTAACTAAACTTACTGTGGTATTTGTTTCATATTGTCGTGATCAAATCGTTATGTTGTACACCTTAAACTAATAGTGTTTATGTCAATTATATCAGAGTAGGAATGAAAGTGGGAGATCAAATTATTGTTTATCTTTTTAAAAATGTCCCCCAAGTGATTCTAATGTGCCCTACAGGGGATATATGATCATCTGCCAAGAAATCAGTGTCCAAGTTATTTTTTGGAGAATGTGACCATTAAATAAACTGTGAACTCATACTAGCCAACTATCTGGGCACTTTGTCACATCAAATTATAGCCTTCTTCAAAATAGGTATACTCTAAATCTGTTCAACATGTAATTCTAATAAAATGAACTTATTTTTGCTGCCTTTGGAACAGATGCCTTTTTATGGGGAAAGAAGAAATAGAAAAATGAAGACAGTCTTCTCACCAGTTGATTTAGTCTATGAGCATTTTTGGTTTGCAAATCCAAACTTATTAGACTACAGTCCACATTTTATATTAATACATTTTCAAATGGAGTCAGTAAATATGAATTTAATAAATATTTATCTTTATTCCTGAGGAGCTAATAATTCAGAATTGATAATGGAAATTGGTTATTTGAAATTGCATTTCTTTTATGAACTATAACAAAATATGTAGACTTGGAGCTTCGATTTGCTTCTCTACCAGCTGATTGTCTTTTTGGTGGATAGTCAAATGGATTTTTAAATTGAGCTGTATGAAATTGAAAACTCTGTAAAATATTTTCAGCTTTTTCAGATGACCATAATTATAAGCAGCTCAGTTCCCTTGTGCTATCTTTCATTATAGCGTGTGCCTGAGAAATTAGCAAATTACATTTTCACGTGGGCGGCAGTGTTAAATATTTCTCTGCGTATCTGAAACTAATTCTTACATCATCTTATTTGGAAATAGAACAGCCTAGGAATAGTCACTCTGGTCATCTACTTATTTTTAAGGTTGGAGGCAGGGGAGCTAGGGAGGAAAGAAGAGAATAAAAAGGGGAAAAAAAAAAAAAACCTATTGAGGTTCTCCTTCCCTCCGATCTCTACCTCTTCCACTATCATGTGTAGGATTGCAAAACTGCCCTCTTGCAAACTTGAGTAAGCACAGATGCACACCATGTTCCAGGGTGTTTGCAAGGCGCTAGGTTAAACCAGTTTTCTAAGCCGTGAAAGGATGTGCCAAATGATGGTGACTATAGCAAAATTGATAAGAATTCCCATCTGGAAGCTAGAAAAAACCCTAGGCATCTTCTAAAAATGTTATGTATTCATCCTGGATATTCATCCAGGTTGCTTACCTTTGGAAAAAATGTGCGTTCTCTTCCTTGATAGGGTAATCTCTAGAAGTACATTTTGTATTTGTCCTTTACAGAAAGGGGAAAGTTAGGTATTAAAATTCCAATCAGCAATACCTCAGAGAACTCCATTTTAGGCAATTTTTGCCCTTGTTGCAAGAGTAGATACTGATTTGTGGCATTTGGTATATTTTAATCATTGAGAAACGTGAAGAAAAATTTAATCAGATTGTTCAAGACACTGTTTTTTGGTGTCTTTTGCCTCTGCTCTTCAGTATTGCTTTTAGCAACACTATAGTTATCCTACATCTAGATGACTTGCAAATGAATAGCATTTGGCAGTTTAGCAAATCTTTCTGTGTAGTTCACTGAAAGCGGTACAGTTTTATTGAAACTTAATTGTTTTGGAGCTTCTATTAATTAACTCACAGGAGAAATGGGGAAGTTACTATAGTTAACAGAAAAAGATCAGGTATTTTTTCTTTGTAAAAGGGTGATTAAAGGGACGCCTGGGTGGCTCAGTGGGTTAAAGCCTCTGCCTTGGGCTCGGGTCATGATCCTGGGGTCCTGCGATTGAGCCCCGAGTTGGGCTCTCTGCTCAGCCGGGAGCCTGCTTCCTTTCCTCTCTCTCTCTCTCTCTGCCTGACTCTGCCTACTTGTGATCTCTCTCTCTGTGTCAAATGAATAAATAAAATCTTTAAAAAAAAAAAAAAGGTGATTAAAACATTGGAGCCATAACAAGGTTTTTATAAAGTAAAGAAGTGGTGATTAACTAAATTCTGGGTCCTTGATATGCTATCTAGAGAGAGTATAAATATCCCCCAAATATTAATAATTCACAGTGTTTAAAAAAAATATTAGTAGGGGTGCGTGGGTGACTCAGTCGGTTAAGCATCTGCCTTTGGCTTACGTCATGATCCTGGGGTCCTGGGATCGAGTCCTGCGATGGGCTCCTTACTCAGTGGGGAGCCTGCTTCTCCTTTTGCTCCCTCCCTCACCCCCCTCCGTTCTCTCTCTCTCAAAAAAAGAAATAAAATCTTTTTTAAAAATATATTAATTTACCCTAATATCCTAATACACAAACATACTAGATTTTAAAAAAGATGACCAAATATTTTCTCTTTTTAAAAATCTAAATGTGTTGGAACAGAAACCAGTCTCACAGAAAATGTACTTATCCGGCTATGGTGTGGAGCTAGCAATTAAAAGTACAGAATACAAAGCTTTGGATGATACCCAAGTTAAAAGTAAGTTTACTGTCTGAACTTGAGTAGAAGAAAAATTTGGACGCTTATATACTTTTTAAAAAAACATTGACTGTAGTCTTACACATGTTCATTTGAGGCTACAGATGGGGTACACTTGTTTCTCCTTAGTTTAGAATTTGATTTTATTCTGAAAGAAGTATATTTAATACTGTGCTCTCAAAAACTTCTTCAGAAATTGAAAAAAAGCATCTTGTTTTGCTTTATCTGGTGGCTTCACCACCATTGTGAATATGAAAAATGGTAACCTAGCCAAGGCAGGCTGAGGCAGTAGATGAGGCTGGTCATGGCTGTGGTGACCGCCTGGGTGTGGCCAGTCAGCCTAGCCTGGAGGTGGGGCAGAGGGCAGGGGTGTCTCACGGGGTACCCAGCCAGTCGGGGGCTGGCGATGGGGTATGGGTGGGACTGGCAGTGGGGGTGGGGAGTGTCTAAATGGGTCAGTGTCTCAGTCACTCTGAAAGTTCATGAGCAACACAGGGTGTTAGGAAGCTTCGTCTCACATATTTGTCACGAAGCTGCCAGGATGGTGCTGCTCTTGAAGTAAGATAGGAGAGGCCTGTGAGTTGCTAGTTTAGACGAAGTAGATTCAGTTAGATCTGTGATCTGCAGACCTGTATCTCTGATTGTGCTTAAGCTACATGCTCCAAATAAAGGACTCTGGAGACCTGTAGAAGCTAAAGTAGTTTTCAGATGCTTGTGAAAATCTTTTATTAACTGGTTCATCCAAAATTTATTTATATCTGGTTCTTGGTTAAGAGGTTTTTTTTTCAAGATTTATTTTATTTATTTGAGAGAGTGAGTGCGCATGCACGTGTGCAAGCCTGGGGAGAGGGAGAGGATCGCAAGCAAACTCTGGGCTGAGCTGGAAGCCCCATGTGGGTTGAGCTGAAATCGAGTCAAATGCCCAATGAGCTGAGCCACTCGGGCAACCCTGGTTAAGAATCTTTAATTTGGGGGCGCCTGGGTGGCTCAGTGGGTTAAGCCTCTGCATTCAGCTCGGGTCGTGATCCCAGGGTCCTGGGATCGAGCCCCGCATCAGGCTCTCTGCTCAGTGGGGAGCCTGCTTCCTCCTCTCTCTCTGCCTGCCTCTCTGCCTACTTGTGATCTCTGTCTATCAAATAAATAAATACAATCTTTTAAAAAAAAGAGTCTTTAATTCGTTCTTTTATATGCTCTCAGATGGGGCTTCTGCTTCAACTATTCAGGATGTGCTTCTGGAGACCCTGCTCTCATCACAGACCTAGCTCTGGCCACTCCTCCTGACTGTGCTTCAAATACAGATCTGTATCACTGTTAAGTCCTCTTAGTTAGAGTGGCTGGAAAAGTATAGCACAAATACAAATATTCAGATTTTAGGTATTTCTATATAGCTTATATGTAGCTTTACAGTGTTTTGTAATTTAGTATCTTACTTAATGGTCACAATAATAACATAAGGCATTTTCTAGGTATTCTTGGGCCTGTGGAATTTTCTTTAAAAGGTCAGATAAAAAAATTTTATAAAGTCAGGTGATCACATTAACGTTCTGCGTTACACATTACACACTGATTCTCTCATCACCCTCTAAACGTATGTGTGCAGTAGATCTGTTCTCCATTCTAGTAGCCACTCCTTTCATTCAGTTCTGTTTTTTCCCTCTGTATACATCAGACGTCTAACTGGCTTTCTCTCTGATCTTTGCCTTTCTGTGCCCCAAGTCCTCCTTACCCCCTAAAGCAGATGGATCAGTGTTCTTCATGGTGCTTTCAGGCCGAATGCCTTATGATGAAATCTGACTTTGTGACTCCACTAGTTAAAATCCCGCAGAGGCTCGCCATAACCTCCCTCATAAATTCTAGTACTGTAGCATTGCAAAGAAAGCTTCGCATACTCCAGCCTCTTTCCACTTTGTCACTGTCCCTCCACCTCTCATTTATACCTTCTGTTCTGCAACACCAGACTACACTACAGAATAGTTTTCTGTTGCCTCGATGCCTCCATGTTTGGCTCCATGCTAAACCTTCATGACCTCTATCGAGTACTTTTATCCCTTAGCATATGCTGTTCCCTCTGCCTGAAACCTTCTCCTTGGTCCCACTTTTCTTTCATTAAAGGCCTACTCATCTTTTAAAACTTGAATCTATCAGTCAGTATCTCTGAGATGGCTGCCTTTTTGTACTGCCAAGGATGGTTTTCTCTTTTCTATATCCCATATATTCTATGTTTTCTTTCATAGAAGTTTTACACACTGTATTAAAACTGTCTGTTTGTCTCTCTCCTTTCTGCCAAGTGGAGTTTGTGTCTTTTCTGTCTCTCTTCCTTGTGTATATCTGGCAGGAAACAAACATCATAGCAGGCAGCCAATAAACGTTTGCCTGATGGAGAAATGAAAAGGAGAAGGAAGACTGAATCAGTACCCAGGGCTTTTAGCTGTAGTCCTGGGGATGCGGGTCTTCAGGAGAGAGGGGGAGGAGTGCACTGGAGGGGCTCAGGCACACTCCGAGAGCAGCCCCGTGAGAAGGGAACGAGGTCTTGTGCTCCCAAGTACCCTGCAATTACGCCGGTTACCACCCTGTATGTTGTAATTGCCTGGGGAGTAGAGGAGAAGGGCAGGGGAAGGGAAGTGGCTGTAACATGTTATGTCCTTACTTTTTGAGGCCATGAGTTTTGGTGTCTTTCTAAAGATTTCTTGATTGTCTTTAAAGGCATTGGAGCTCTTGCCTGGCTTAAGAGCTAAAGGATTCGTTGCAACCACTTTGGTTTATGATTCTGTTTATAAAATAGAACTTGACTGTAAAATACTTTGTAAAGCATTGGTTAAATATTTAATGATCCAAGCCTGTTTAGAACGAGAACACGATCAGAAGTATAAGTGTGTACATGCGCATATACCAGTGAGCTGGGCTGTGAAAGGAAAACAAGGTAAAACAAAAGGAATTTAAGTTTGCGTTCTTCTAATTTTTGATGACCTGTTCCTTTCCCAGTCTGAAAATGTTTTTTGTTTTTGTTTTTGTTTCCAAAACAGCAGCGACCAATACTACTGTGGAGGATGAGGTTGAGACAAATGAGGTTCAAGGATTTCTCTTCCGGAAACTAAAGTGAGTCTGAATTGAAACGAAGTTGCATTGCTGTGCTCTTAACTTTGTCCTAAAGGAATTCAGTGTGCTGTGCTGATGCATGTTATCTTCTTAAAATACACCGTAATCGGTTTTGTTACAGAAGTCATAATGGTTAATGCAAAACACAATGGAAAAATAGTCATGATTTTCACTGTATGACGAGTATGATTGGAAAATAGGAATTGGAAATGATCAAAGTTATCTTTGTCAAAAGACATTATAGAATCTCTTACAGAACTGCTGGGTTAGAAAAATCATGGTTAGTATTAGATCATTAGCATGAAATAATCAAAAATTTTGTGCCTAAAAAAAAGAGAAAATATTTTCTTGAATTTCTGTGTGCAGGTTGCTGTATTTAAACCTTTTAACATCTGGTCTTTATTTCATATACATGTGTAAGTAACCACTCAGAAATTAAAGTTGTGTCCCCCCCCTTTTTTTTCCTGCATCACTGATTGAAGAGCAAGAATAGGATGGTAAGTGCTCTCTGAAGACCCATGAAAGGGGATTGTTGTCATTTTATATGTGTTTTCCCTTATTTACAGGAAAGGAAAGTTTGTGATTTCATTACAAAGGCAAAGTTAATTAAAGGTAAAAGACAGCTTTTATTAATAGTTTTAATTTTTGCCGGATATTCTCTTTCTAAAGGATACTAAGGTCAGTTCTCCTCTTGAGTAAATATTGTTACAGAGTGAGGGAATGTTTTTGGAGACTGTGCTAATTTATATAGATGACGGAGTTATATTTCTTAACTACATTGGCCCAATGCTGTACTAGTGGCCGTAAGAACTTAATGCACGAAACATTTACTCTAAGGTATTTATTTAGTAGATAATAATACATTTTATTCCATTGTCAGCTGTCTCAACATCTTGGAACCCATTGTTCTATTCTTTTTTTCTTAATTCTCTTTTAAACATAACCTTTTATTGGAATAAATTGCACATCTCACAAGAAGCTTTTGGAACCCTGGGACATTAGTTTCTTAAAAGAGGAAGTACTCAAAATTAGTTCTCGATTGAGGCAAAACCCTTTGCTTTGAGATATTATATGAATAAAGTATTTTTGTCTGAGTTATATAAGTTCAGCAGTGAAAATTGTTAAGATTATGGTTAAATATAGGGAGCGCCTGGGTGGCTCAGTGGGTTAAGCTGCTGCCTTCGGTCCGGGTCATAATCACAGAATCCTGGGATCCAGCCCCGCATCAGGCTCTCTGCTCAGCAGGGAGCCTGCTTACCCCCTCTCTCTCTCTCTGCCTGCCTCTTTGCCTGCTTATGATCTCTGTCTCTGTCAAATAAATAAAATCTTAAAAAAAAAAAGATTATGGTTAAACATGAAAATAATACCCCTTATAAAATTAATAATCTGTGATTTAAAATATTTGAGAATGGGGTTAATTTAATTCGTAGAGAATTTCTTTTGGGAAAAGTTCTAGCGCTTTTTCACTTCACTGTAATAACAGTTGTAGTCATCTTGATTCATTTTTTTTAAAGATTTTATTTACTTATTTGACAGAGAGAGACAGTGAGAGAGGGAACACAAGCAGGGGGAGGGAAAGAGGGAGAACCAGCTCCCCCTGAGCAGGGAGCCTTATGTGGAGCTCGTTCCCAGGACCCTGGGATCATGATCTGAGCCGAAGGCAAATGCTTAATGACTGAACCACCTAGGCACCCCTTGATTCATTTTTAAAACATGGTCCCGACACCTCCAGATTGAAAGTGAGGGGGTAGAAAAGAATTTACCATGCTAATGGACATCAGAAGAAAGCTGGGGTGGCCAATCCTTAGATCAATTAGATTTTAAGCCAAAGACTATAATAAGAGATGAGGAAGGACACTATATCATACTCAAAGGGTCTGTCCAACAAGAAGATCTAACAATTTTAAATATCTATGCCCCTAACATGGGAGCAGCCAACTATATAAACCAATTAATAACAAAATCAAAGAAACACATTGACAATAATACAATAATAGTAGGGGACTTTAACACTCCCCTCACTGAAATGGACAGATCATCCAAGCAAAAGATCAACAAGGAAATAAAGGTCTTAAATGACACACTGGAGCAGATGGACATCACAGATATATTCAGAACATTCCATCCCAAAGCAACAGAATACACATTCTTCTCTAGTGCCCATGGAACATTCTCCAGAATAGACCACATCCTGGGTCATAAATCAGGTCTCAACCGGTATCAAAAGATTAGGATCATTCCCTGCATATTTTCAGATCACAGTGCTCTGAAGCTAGAACTCAATCACAAGAGGAAATGTGGAAAGAGCACAAATACATGGAGACTCAACAGCATCCTTCTAAAGAATGACTGGGTCAACCGGGAAGTTAAAGAAGAATTGAAAAAATCATGGAAACAAATGATAATGAAAACACAACGGTCCAAAATCTGTGGGACACAGCAAAGGCAGTCCTGAGAGGAAAATATATAGCAATACAAGCCTATCTCAAGAAACAGGAAAGGTCTCAAATACACAACCTAACCCTACACCTAAAGGAGCTCGAGAGAGAACAACAAAGAAAGCCTAAACCCAGCAGGAGAAGAGAAATAATAAAGATCAAAGCAGAAATCAATGAAATAGAAACCAAAAAAACAACAGAACAAATCAACAAAACTAGGAGCTGGTTCTTTGAAAGAATTAATAAGATTGATAAACCCCTGGCCAGACTTATCAGAAAGAAAAGAAAAAGGACCCAAATAAATAAAATCATGAATGAAAGAGGAGAGGTCACAACCAACACCAAAGAAATACAAACAATTATAAGAATATATTATGAGCAACTCTATGCCAACAAATTTGACAATATGGAAGAAATGGATGCTTTCCTAGAGACATATAAACTGCCAAAGCTGAACCAAGAAGAAATAGAAAACCTGAATAGGCCCATAACCAGTAAGGAGATTGAAACAGTCATCAAAAATCTCCAAACAAACAAAAGCCCAGGGCCAGATGGCTTCCCAGGGGAATTCTACCAAACATTTAAAGAAGAATTAATTCCTATTCTCCTGAAACTGTTCCAAAAAATAGAAATGGAAGGAAAACTTCCAAACTCATTTGATGAGGCCAGCATCACCTTGATCCCCAAACCAGACAAGGATCCCATCAAAAAAGAGAATTACAGACCAATATCCTTGATGAACATAGATGCGAAAATTCTCGCCAAAATACTAGCCAATAGGATCCAACAGTACATTAAAAGGATTACTCACCACGACCAAGTGGGATTTATTCCAGGGCAGCAGGGTTGGTTCAACATCCGCAAATCAATCAGTGTGATACAATACATTAACAAAAGACAGAACAAGAACCATATGATACTCTCAATACATGCTGAAAAAGCATTTGACAAAAGCATCCCTTCCTAATCAAAACTCTTCAAAGTGTAGGGATAGAGGGCACATACCTCAATATTATCAAAGCCATCTATGAAAAACCCACCGCAAATATCATTCTCAATGGGGAAAAACTGAGAGCTTTTCCGCTAAGGTCAGGAACACGGCAGGGATGTCCGTTATCACCACTGCTATTCAACATAGTACTAGAAGTCCTAGCCTCAGCAATCAGACAACAAAAAGAAATTAAAGGCATCCAAATCGGCAAAGAAGAAGTCAAACTATCTCTCTTTGCAGATGATATGATACTATATGTGGAAAACCCAAAAGGCTCCCCTCCAAAACTGCTAGAGCTTGTACAGGAATTCAGTAAAGTGTCAGGATATAAAATCAATGCACAGAAATCAGTTACATTTCTTTACACCAACAACAAGACAGAAGAAAGAGAAATTAAGGAGTCAATCCCATTTACAATTACACCCAAAACCATAAGATACCTAGGAATAAACCTAACCAAAGAGGCAAAGAATGTATACTCAGAGAACTATAAAGTACTCATGAAAGAAATTGAGGAAGACACAAAGACATGGAAAAATGTTCCATGCTCATGGATTGGAAGAACAAATATTGTGAAAATGTCTATGCTACCTAAAGCAATCTACACATTTAATGCAATTCCTATTAAAATCCCATCCAACTTTTTCAAAGAAATGGAACAAATAATCCTAAAATTTATATGGAACCAGAGAAGACCTCAAATAGCCAAAAGAATATTGAAAAAGAAAGCCAATGTTGGTGGCATCACAATTCCAGACTTCAAGCTCTATTACGAAGCTGTCATCAAGACAGTATGGTACTGGCACAAAAACAGACACATAGATCAATGGAACAGAATAGAGAGCCCAGAAATAGACCCTCAACTCTATGGTCAACTAATCTTCGACAAAGCAGGAAAGAACATCCAATGGAAAAAGGATAGCCTCTTCAACAAATGGTGTTGGGAAAATTGGACAGCCACATGCAGAAAAATGAAATTGGACCATTTCCTTACACCACACACGAAAATAGACTCAAAATGGATGAAGGACCTCAACGTGAGAAAGGAATCCATCAAAATCCTTGAGGAGAACACAGGCAGCAACCTCTTCGACCTCAGCCGTAGCAACTTCTTCCTAGGAACAATGCCAAAGACAAGGGAAACAAGGGCAAAAATGAACTATTGGGACTTCATCAAGATCAAAAGCTTTTGCACAGCAAAGGAAACAGTCAACAAAACCAAAAGACAACTGACAGA
>ML101924.1:90587-143823 GCA_003697995.1 Taxidea taxus jeffersonii | reverse complement strand
GGTCGGAGTCTCCCCGGATCTTGTGGGGACCCCTCGCACAGAGCACCAGCCAGTGCCACAGAGCACCGGTCCGTGTCACAGACCACGGCTCTAGGAAACCTTGGCTCTGTCTCCGCAGCCGGCTTCCCCGCTCTAATACCTGTGAGCTCTGCGACACTCAGACACCCCCGATCCTTCTGTGACCCCGTGGGACCTGAGTCCACGTTGTCCCCGTGAGGTCTTCACCCCAGTTTAGCCTCTGAAGCGATGTCCCTCCGTGGAGCAGACTTTTAAAAGTCCTGATTTTGTGCTCCGCAGCTTGCCGGGAGCCGGCCCTTCCCCCTGGGGTATATGTTCCCGTGGCGTTGGATTCACTTCTCCGCTGGTCCTACCTTTTAGAAAGTGGTTGATTTTCTGTTTCTAGAATTGTTTTTCTTCTCTTTGATCTCCTATTGGATTCATAGGTGTTCGGAATGGTTGGTTAGGCTATCTAGCTGATCTCCTGCTGGCTGATGTCGTTTCAGCCTGCTACTTCTCCGCCATCTTGACTCCTCCCCGTCTTCTTGGTTTCTGCATACAATTGAGTTACTCGTGTATAGACTCACGATGCCCTTAGGCTCTGAGCTGATGTCTTTCTTTCTTTCTTTTTTTTTTTTTAAGATTTTATTTATTTATTTGTTAGAGAGATCGAGAGCGAGCACAGGCAGACAGAGAGGCAGGCAGAGGCAGAGGGAGAAGCAGGTTCCCTGCCAAGCAAGGAGCCCGATGTGCGACTCGATCCCAGGATGCTGGGATCATGACCTGAGCCCAAGGCAGCCGCTTAACCAACTGAGCCACCCAGGTGTCCTGATGCCTTTCTTTCTTCCTCTCTTTCTTTTTCCTTCATCCTTAGTTCCTTCCTTACTTTCCTACCTCCATGGAAATACACTTTAAGTTATGACTTTAAATATGCATGTATTTTTTAAAAAAAGATTTTATTTTATTTAAATATAAATAAATATTTATTTATTTATATTTAGAGGGGCAGAGGGAGAGAGAATCTCAAGCAGACTCCCCACTGAATACAGAGCTCCAGGTGGGGCTCCTTCTCAGACCCTGAAATCATGACCTGACCCAAAATCAAGAGCGAGTGCTTAACTGCCTGAGCCACCCAGGTGCCCTAAATATGCACGTACTCTTATGAAACATGCAGTTTATTTTGTATGTATATGTGTACCTACTTTATAGGAATAGCATGTGATACTGTTTCCTACTTTTCTCACTCCACACTATTTTTGAGAGATATCCATATTGATTTACACATATTCTTTGTATGATCCTTGTAAAGATATTGAAAATATCTTCTTCCATTCCATTAACTGCTGCTAACTTCATGGAAAAAAAATTTTTTTGGTACAAACCAATCCATCAAAACCTTGCCAGGGAGTTTAAATATTTTCAGTCTTGTTGAAGAAATCTCTCCTTCCCAGGAGTTCACAGTGACGGTCTCCTGCATTTCCCTCAGTTAGCTTTTAGTTTTTTTCTTTACACCAGATAACTGTCTTTGTATATGATATAAGGTAGTCATTCTTTTCTTTTCAAGCCATTTCCTAAGTGGCTTTTTATCCACTAATGAGTGGTATTGCTGCTGTTCTTACATATCACCAGCCATAGGTGCCAGGATGTGGTTCCGACTTGTCTCTTTGGTTTCGTTGGTCTGTTTGCCCCTTCCTTCTCTAGCGTATTGCTAAAACAAAATCACAAATACCTAGAAACTGAATAAAACTCCACCACATAACTTTTCAGTTAAAAAAGATAAAAATAATATGGATTTGCAGGGCGTGCAGGGGCATGGACCCAATGGCGAACTCTCATGGGAACCCAAAGCCGCCTTTATTATAAGCAGACTCCAGGAATCCTTCAGCAAGATTCTCTTTGTCTTCCCTTTAAAGGAGACTTTCTACTATGGAAAACGTAAGCCCTTGCCAAGAATGGTAAGCACAGATCTCCAGATTCTTTGTGTTTACACCTACTAGTCCCAAATGCCCTTCCAGATTTTCTACAGTTTTTAAAGGAGGATATCATCATCAGTAATACTCTTCCACTTTTGAAAATTAAAATTACTGAGTGGCAGAATATAGGGAAAAAAGTGGGGCTTTGGAATACGTGTAGATTTGTTTATATATATATAACAAGGGTTGAATTTTTAGGGACTTATAATCCTGCATGTTTAGTTCTTCCTTAGTTCATTCATACAATATTATTCACTGAGCCCTTCCCAAGATCACTAGTGAATTTCAACTAATTCTCTTGGAAGCATTTTTGAGATCCTCTACTTTTTCCATAAATAATTGTAAACTCTTGCCTTTTTCAAATCTTCCCCATAAATAATTTATTAATGAATAAAAAAATGACATTCAGAAAAAAAAAAAAGACAAATAACTAAACATTTAGGGATGAGCAGGCAACAGTCCCATCTCAGGACTCCCACTGCCCTATGTGGCATATTCTTTTTGAATCAGAAAGAGGCACATGTTTTGCATGACCCCAACCCTGAGGGGCTGTGAGAAGTGAGCTAAAGGTCACTTTGGGCAAAGAAACAACATTCTTTCCTTTATGCAGGGCCTCCACTCACCCCTTCCAGGCCTGATGGTGCACTGAGCAAAAAGCATCACACTGTGGGGGCTACTCTGCCTGGATGCCAAAATTCAGGGGACCCAATTAAAGCAGAATTTAGAAAGAGACTTGTAACTTTAGACAAATTTTTAGAAGAAGCAAACAAGGGAGATTGAAAACAAATGAGTTAGGCAAATTTTCTAAAAATTTACAAATTTTTAGAAGAAGCAAACAAGGGAGATTGAAAACAAATGAGTTAGGCAGTTAAAAAATAGCAACAATGTAAACCCAGCACGAAGGGAGGAAATAATAAAGATAAAGGAATAATGGAATCAGATACTAGCAAAACTAACACAACGAAGTCCAGAAGATTAATTATCAAGATATATTTATTTTTTAAAAAGATTTTATGTATTTATTTGGGAGAGAGAGAGAGAGAGAGAACAAGTGGGACAGAGGAAGGAGCAGAGGAGGAAGCAGACTCCCCACTGAGCAGGGAGCCCGATGTGGGACTTGATCCCAAGACCCTGGGATCATGACCTGAGCTGGAGGCAGGCACTTAACAACTGAGCCACCCAGGTGCCCTGTCAAAATATATTTAGCAGTTTGAAAAAAACTGGGATGATAGACTTCTGACAAGACTGATCAAGAAAAGGAAAGAGAAGACAGAAATATGTAAAAGGTAGAATAAAAAGGAAGATAACTGTAGATACAGAGAGTAAAGGAATTTTGAAATGCTATTATGACTAGCTATTTTCAAATAAATTTTGCCTTAGAAAAACCAGACACATTTCTGGGAAAATGTGAAAGGTAAAAATTGGTGGAAGAAGGAATAGAAAATTTAAATAGAGTAATGATTATTTAAAAACCTGCTTATTTATTAGTTATTAAAAACAAAGACCTACCTGTCCAGGATTTGGCCCAAGCAATTATTCATAGGAATTTTACCAAGCATTCAAGAATTTCTTTATTAGTTATTCTAGAAAATTGAAAAAGGAGAAAAGGGTGTTCAACTCCACTGAGAGATTGAATATACAAACAAATAATGGCCAGATCATTGGTAAAAATAGTACTCTGGCCCAAATATGCAATGAGCAGCCCAGGAAACTAATCCATTACTTATAATAACCAGGCAAGGAAGCCAGCTTACTAGCTGCAAGTCAGATTTGTAGGAAATCAGACTACTATCTCTAGTAAACAGTCCAGGAAATCAAACAATAACTCTCATAACCATTGGCCCCAAATAGCCAGGACTTGATTAATAATTAACAGCTTCCCCTATTTTTTTTGCCCCCATGTTCAACTTAGAGCCAATCAGAGAAAGACCAATGTGTAGCCCTAACCAATCACACAGAATATCTTGCTTATGCCTGGCCCTCCTACAGGTTTCCTATGTCAACAGCCTCCAATCAAGGCATACTTGAAGCCATTCTTTTTTTTAAATCCACCATAAAACTTTCCCACTTTTCTACCTGCCTTTGAGTCTCTGTCAAAATCCAAGTGATGGTGGATCATGCTCTTGCTATATTAAGCTCTAAATAGTAGCCTTTGCTTGTTCTCATCTAGTTAGTCTTCATTTATTTCCACACGGTTTAGGAAGCTAGCGAAACTATGATCAGACAACTGTAAGCCCGTTTCACTTATTGTCGCAGATACAGAATCCTAAATAAAACATGAGCTACACAAATTTTACATTTTATTAAAGTATGCATATTTATATATCCCATGTACAAGCAGGCTTTATACAAGAAATGCAAGATTGGTTTCACAATCTATCACTGTAACTTGCCATTTAGTGATCTAAGGAGAAAAACCACAAGAGTATAAATAGATGAAGAAAGAACACTTGTTAAACTTTGTTCCCAGATTAAAAAAATTTCCTGTAACAGAAATCATGCTTATTGGAGACATTTTTGGATGCATTTCCATAAAAAGCACACTAAGACAAGGAGGTTACTCTCACTTAATACAATGTTGCAGAAATAATCCAACACCATAAGACAGGAAGAAAGCTTAAGAGGTATGAGGATTGAAGGGGAAAAGTAAACAGTTACTACTGCGGGTATTTTAATTATCCTCATTTAAAAAAATGAGTCAATAGGATCAGCAGGCTAAGTAATAGGGCTAATAAGATAGTCAAGCCTGTTTGCCAGACACAAGATCATCTTATAAAACCAAGTGTTCCTTTATAACAGAACCTAGAAAATAGAACAGAAATAAAGAAGAATGAGCAGGCTCACTCCAAACATCTGTGGTACTTTTATACAAATGAAGACCACATTATACATTTAATATCAAAAATTTAAAAATCAAAGCTATTTAAATTAAGCTATAATATGGGAGTACATTTAACAATATGCATCAGCAAGCTCACCATTTGCTTGTCTCACCACACCACCATGGGAAAGAGGAGCCAGAAGGCCAACATTTCTTTCTGCCACCAGGCGAGTTGGCCAGGCCAGGATCCCTGGAATGACGACACTCCCCTAGACAGAGATTTGCTTGTAGGTGGATTAATGAGGAATCCTATGATATAGGGTATATCTTTCAGGAGACTGGGGTAACCAGGATGAGGCAGAGGGAGAGGCTGAGAAATGTTATTTTATTTTTGGAAAAGTTCATGAAATATTATTTAATGTCTTTATACAAATAAGACCATTATAATTCCAGTATTTCATGCCCATCTAGTGGCCCGTGTAAAAATTTAATATCATGCTTCATGCATGTTTTGCCTAACCTGACACTGGTGTGCTTTGTCTTTCATTTTCAGCAGTTTGATTATGATGGGTCTTGGGACGGGGGATTTCTCTGGATTTATCCCAAGACCTTGCTTTGGAATTGAGTCAGCTACTTGAATCTGATGGGTTTTTGCTGTGGTGGTTTATTGTTTATTTGTTTGTTTTGTCTTTCCACAAACTGGGGAGGGGAGAGGGTTCAGACCTTATTTTCTCAAATATTTCTTCAGCCCTGACTTTCTTTTCTCCAGCAGCGCTCCAGGGATATGAATGTTAAATCTTTCATAATTCTCACAGGTCCCTGAGGTTGTGTTCATTTTTTTTTTCAATTTATTTTTTCTATGTTGTTCAGATACTTTGTATTGATAGATCTTGAAGTCTACTGACTCTCTCTTCTGTGTTCTCTGCTATTGAGCTCATCCAGTGAAAAATATTTTTTTTTTTAAGTAGCTGCCACTCCCAGTGTGGAGCCCAACACAAAGCTTGAACTCAGGTCCCTGAGATCAACACCTGAACTGAGATCAAGAGTCAGACATTTAACTGACTGAGCCACCCAGGTGCCCCACCCAGTGAATATTTTTATTTTTATTTTGTTGTATTTTTCATTTTTAAATTTTCATTTGACTCTCTTTTTTTAATATTGTCTGTTTCTTTGCTGAGATTTTTTTCTAGTTTTCCATTCGTTTCGAGACTATTCATAATTGCTTTTGGAGAACTTTCATGATCGTTCCTTTAAAATTTTGTCAGATAATCCCAACACTCTTTGGGCTTAAATATCTGTTGATTTTTTTTTTCCCCCTCTCATGCAAGATGAGATTTTTCCTGATTCTTGCTATGCCAAGTAATTTTGGATCGTATTTTAGAAATTCTGTGTGCAATGTTTTGAGACTCTGGTTTCTCTTTAAGTCTTCTATTTTAGCAGGCAGTCACCACTTGTAGATTTAGGACACACATCCTGGCCCACTTTTGTGGGCTGCGGTTTAAATGTTAATTTAACTTTTGGACCTTTGCAATGCTCTTCTTTCTGGTCTGCCCCACTGTGCACTGCTGAGAGGCCAGCCTGCCTTGGTAGTTAATGCTCAAGGCTTTTGCTGTTTTTATTATGGCCAGTGTAATGCTGGGCTCACTCAGAGATGAGTCTCTTTTATCTGCTCTCTTCTTTCCATAATCCCAACTTTCTCCTTGGAAAGGGCAGGGGCCACTGCTGCTTTGGGGCTTAGTGCTGGGTGAGCGCTGGGAATGGGGCTCCTCCCCACTGTCTCTGCTGCTACTACATTAGTGCCTGGGGAAAGGGAGCCACTTAGTGCCTAGTAAAGGATGGTGATTGGGCTCTTTCTGGTAGACTCCGCAGCATGGTGGGCAGTGGGGGAGTGTTGCGACTTTTAGGGTATTTGCCGGCACTCGGACAGTCATGGTCATAAAGGCTCCATCCTCTTCCTGGTTCTTTGTTGAAAGAGAGTGGGTTTTCCTTGGGTCATTTTGTTGTTGTTGTTGTTTCCTATCTCTTCCTGGTAGTGATTCCAGGTTGTGTGGTGTTCTAGCTCCCATACCTGTCTCTATGGCAGGTAAACAAACAGAAAACTCCTCCAAGGAAGTTGCTGCTGGGTTGTCCCTCAACTCCTAACTTCTCTAGCTAGTCTACCATCTTCTCCTCACCCTTCAAAATCTACCGAGAGTTGCTTCATAATAGTCCTGTTTTGGAGTCTTCTGTTGTAATTAGCGGGAGGAGTAGAAGGGAAGGCGCTTATTCATACCTTGACCGGAATGAAAGACCCTTTTCTTAGGACTTTCATTAATTCTGTTATGTCTTTAAATGGACTTATTTTATGAACCGTTCCTGACGGTTCCACCATGTGAATCCCTTGTGTTGTGCCATTTGCAGGGACAGTTGACTCCTGCATCCAGGATACGTTTCCTCATGTGTTTTGTTAGTTTGGTTTTGTGAATCCAAGTAAGTCTTTCTCTGTGTCATGGGTCAAGAATATGCTCTTCCAGAAGTGTCTGCTATTTGCTCGTATCCAGGGATTTAGCTAGGGAGTGTCAGTTTCAGCTTACTATGATCAGAATCATGTGGTATTGGGGAAAGGATGGACACATAGAATAGTGAAACACCAAGTCCAGAAACTGACCTCTATGTATATGGTCAGATGATTTTTTGACAAAACGACACAGTCAATTTGAAGAATAGTAGTCTTTTCAAAAGTGGTGCTGGATGGGGCACCTGGGCAATCTCAGTCTGTTAAGCGTCTGACTCTTGACTTGGTTTAGACTCAAGTCATGATCTTGGGATCTTGAGATCAAGCCCTGAGATGGGCTCCTTGATCAGTGGGGAGTCTGCTTGAGATCCTCTCTCTTTCCCTCTCCTTCTGCCCCTCCCCCCGCTCATACAAGCTCTCTCTCTCTCTCTCTCTCCCCCTCTCAAATAAATAATAAATAAATAAATCTATCTTTAAAAATAAAGTGGTGCTGGAGGGGAGCCTGGGTGGCTCAGTCGGTTAAGCATCTGACTCTTGATTTTGGCTCAGGTCATGATCTCAGGGTTGTGAGATAGAGCCCCGTGTCAGGTTCCATGCTGGATGTGGAGCATCCAGCTTAAGATTCTCACTCTCCCTCTGCCCCTCTACCACCTCCTCCTTCTCAAAAAAAAAAAAAAAAAAAAAAAGGTGGTGCTGGAACATTGGACATTCATATTTAAAATAGTGGACCTTGACTCATACTTCATATATTGTATACAAAAACTAACCCCCAGTGGGTCAAATGTAAAACCTAAAGCGACAAAACAAAAAAAAAATTTTTGTGTGTGACTTTGGGCTACGCAACTGTTCCTTAGGACATAAAATATATGATCCATAAAAGAAAAAAATGATAAATTAAACTTCATCAAAATTAAGAACATCTGCTTTTCAAGGACAAACTACTGAGAAAATGAAAAGACAAGCCACAGAGTTGGAGAAAACACTACCAAAATAGCACTTCCACCATTAGGATGGATAAAACAAAACAAAACAGTTGACCATACCAAGTGCTGATAAGGTTGTGGAGTACATGTTGCTGGCTGAAATGCAAAGTGGTACAGTGACTCTGGAAAAGAGCTGAACAGTTTGTTAGAGAACTAAACATTATTGGGGTACCCAGGTGGCTCAGTTGGTTAAGCATCGGGCTCTTGATTTTGGCTCAGGTTGTGATCTCAGAGTCCTGAGATTGAGCCCTGAGTTGGGCTCTGCGCTCAGTGGGAAGTCTGCTTCTCTCCCTCTCTCTCTCCTTTCTGCTCCTCCCACTGCTTGTGCTCTCTAAAAGAAATCAATCTTTTTTTTTTTTTTTAAGAACTAAACATTAGCTACCACACAATTTAGCAATCCCACTCTTTTTTTTTTTTTTAAGATTTTATTCATTTATTTGACAGACAGAGATTACAAGTAGGCAGAGAGGAAGGCAGAGAGAGAGGAGGAAGCAGGCTCTCCGTGGAGCAGAGAGCCTGATGCGGGACTTGATCCCAGGATGCTGGGATCATGACCTGAGCCGAAGACAGAGGCTTTAAACCACTGAGCCACCCAGGCGCCCCTAGCAATCCCACTCTTAAGCATTTGCCAAAAAGAAGTGAAAACTTACATTAACACAAAAATCTTTATGTGAATATTTGTAGCAGTTTTATTTATAATGGCCTCAAACTGGTAATAATCCAAATATCCTTCAACTGGAGATTGTATAAGCTATTGCGGTGCATCCATATCAAATAATGAAGAGGGGCATACTACTGATATATGTAAAAACATGGACGAATCTCAAATGAATGCTGTCAGGCAAAAGAAGTCAAACTCAAAAGGCTGCAATCCATTCTGAAAAAGGGCAAAAGTGTGTACAGGGAGGCAAAATAGGCCTGGGGTTATGTAAGGATTGACTGCAAAAGGGCACGGGAGACTATTAGGGAGGATGGAATTGGGGTTTTTTTGTTGTTGTTGTTTTGTTTTGTTTTTTAAAGTTAATTTAAGGTGGTTCCTGGGCGGCTCAGTTGAGTATTTGACTCTAGATCCCAGGGTTGTGAGTTCAAACCCTGTGTTGGATTCCCCCACGCCCAGCATGGAGTCTTCTTAAAAGAAAAAAAAACAATTAATTTCAGTATAGTTGGCCCACAACGTTACACGAGTTTCATGAAGGAGAGCCTTGAGGATGGTGTGGGAGAAGCTGGTTTGAATGTGTGGTGGGATTTTAGTCTCTTGAGGGATTGTGTGAGCCCAGCCTTAGAGACATGCAACTGGCAGGAAAATGTTTGTATTTTTCTGTGGGAGATGTGATCTGGAATAGATGGGCAAGCCTTGAAGGTGGTCAGAAGCCTCCTCTTTGAGTTCTTTAGAGGCTGAGTTGTGAGCCTGATGGAGTTGTCAAGAGTATTGGCTCCTTATATGTCAACTTGACTGGGCTACGGGGTGCCCAGGCTAAACGTGATTTCTGGGTGTGTCTGGGACGGTGTTTCTGGATGAGACTAACATTTTTGAACTTATGGACTCCTTCAAGTAGATTGCCTCCCCGTGTGGATGGTCATCATTGAGGGCCTGAATCAAACAAAAAGGTGGAGGAAGAAGAAATTGGCTCATTTTCCTTCTTTCTGTGTGCTTAAGCTGGGACATTGATCTGCTACCCTCAGACTAGGGTCCATACCATTGACTTCTCTGGTTTTCAAGTTTTTGGATTCAAATTACACCGCTGGTTTCCCCATGTCTCTGGCTTGCAAATGGCAGATCATGGGACTTCCCAGCCTCCGTGGTCATTTGAGCCATTTCCTCATAGTGAATGTCTTCCTGTGTATATAATATTCTACTGGTTCTCTTTCTCTCTGGGGAACCCTGACTGATATACTGGATCAAGAAGGTCAGAGAGATGGTCTGGGAACCTGAAGATCCAGCTTCTGTCTTCTATCCTTAACCCAGACCACTCAGGATGCCCATAGGGAATGCAAAACGAGGGATGTAATGAGCAGAAGCACTCAAAGTAATAAACATGTCTAGATTTAGTGAGAACTGCCATCTGCCAAAGTCATACATTTAATAAGAATTCTAATTGGTAGCATGTATCACTCTAATTTAGGGGTCACTGTGGATACAGAACAATTACCAACCACCATAATTATGATTGGGTCAGAAATAGGAAAAGGTAACAGGTTCAGTTTACACATCTTAAAATGAATGTACCCTTGAAAGAACAGTTGTTTTATGCACACACAGGTTGCTCTGGTCTCTTAACAGTTTAACTTCTGCATCTCTGTGTACGTGTTTTTACTACAATCTCAACTTGTCCTTTCCTGAACAGAGCCACTTACTTCCTTTTAGGCACACTAGAATTGATTTAACTTGCCCCCAGTAAGGCTCTTAATCTCTTCTTCAACCTGATAGCTCTTAAAATATTGGACGATTATGGATTTGTGCATGCATGTGTGTGTGCACGCCCACATGCTTAACATCCTTCCTTCAACCATTTCTCCAAGAATTCGGTTTCCTGTAACATTTGCATCTGTCATCATTCTGATCATTCACCCAGGCAGAATCCAGCTCTCATATAGTACCTCCTTGGAAAGGCGAGTCTGTTTTTGAACTCAGCAAATGTCATGTCACTCATATACAAAATATGGTTGAAGATTATAGCCGATCACCTGGACTAATCCAAGCCAGTGTTTCACTGGGATTCAACAGTCACATGTATCTTTTAAGTTTACAGCCAACTATCTCAGTGTAAAAGCAGGGAAATTTCCTGGGGAAACCTGGAGAGTGCTTCAATGTTCCTCCCGAACCTCCTTCCCCTCTCCAAGCTGTGCAAGTTATCAAGTAGCAAGGGCCAGCCATAGTATTTCATGTTATGCTAAGATGCAGTCCAGGCTCAAGGTAGCTACGGTGAGATCTAACAAGCCACTGTCTTACTTTCAATTACATTTAGGGGGAGGGTAAAGAGGTGATTACATTTAAACAAGAACTCTCCATCAGAAACCATTTATGGTTCCTAGTATACTAAGGACATAGCAGTGTCCATGGACATGGTGTACTGAGGGCTTTAAAGATGATCCAGAATTAGTTGATGCAGTTACTCTCCTGTTTGATTCCCCACTCCCCAAGCTATGAATCCTAATCTCTTATTTAAAAATTAAAAAAAAATATATTATGTATTAGACATTATATATTTTAATATGAGGCACTGAAAATCCTTTTTGGGAAAGAAGATGGGTATCATAAAAAATATCCCAAGAACGAACGAGTTAAGTTTGTGGATTCTGGGGGAGGGGTCATCTCCAAGTTTATGGTTTGTGGCTTAAAGACTTCCTGGTGCTGTTATCCAGAACCCAGGGACATGACTTCAAGGCCAAGTTAGCTCACTCCTTGCAGATGCTGATTGTATTTCTTCTTTTTTTTTTTTTTTTCAAGATTTTATTTATTTGACAGAGAGAGATCACGAGTAGACAGAGAGGCAGGCAGAGAGAGAGGAGGAAGCAGGCTCCCCGCTGAGCATAGAACCCGATGCGGGGCTCGATCCCAGGACCCTGGGATCATGACCTGAGCCGAAGGCAGAGGCTTTAACCCACTGAGCCACCCAGACGCCCCATCTTCTTCTTCTTTGTTCAAAGATTTTATTTATTTGACAGAGGATCACAAGTAGGCAGAGAGGGAGGCAGGGATGGGAAGCAGGAGCCCTGCTGAGCAGAGAGCCAAATGTAGCTCTCAATCCCAGAACCCTAAGATCATGACCCAAGCCTAAGGCAGAGGCTTTAACCCACTGAGCCACGCAGACGCCCCTAGATTTATTATTCTTTCCCTCCATCGAAAATTTGCCTATCAAAGAGTGACTCGCTTTGCAATTTCTAAGGACTGTCTCTTCCATGTTCCATGGCCAAGTTCTGCTCCTAGTGATCACTGCACAGATAGAAATCACATGATCACACTTAATATTCTGATGGTTTTATTAACAAGTATATAATACATATATTGCATACTGTATATAGTATATGAGGACTGTACAGTACAAATTTATGTTCACAGTTTGACATGACAAAATGTCATTACTGAATTCCCATTGGACTACAGAGTAGAAACAGCGAAGGTACATTAAACATTCACATCTTTAGTAAGAAAGATTACCAAAATGTTTCAGTATTTGCAAGTATACTAATGCATGCTAAAAACCTTTACCCATTCAGTCTTATTAGCTTATAAAATATATTACACTTTATTAAAAATTTCTGCATAGTTTATACAAGTATTAAAGTACTGTAAATGTACTAATCCTGCTACACTTGCAGGTATGGTTTAAGAGATGCTAAGCAGAAAGATTATTTTGACCCTCTAACACTAAGTACATAACAGCAAAAAAACAAAAAAAAAGTGCTAGTATCTGTAAAACGTAATATTGTTGTAGCCCTCGTTTAATGCATGTAAAATGGCTTTGTAAATGTATTAAGTGAACTTGCGATCATTTAGAAATTGTTAACCTCGACCCAGAAGAGAATAAAGACAACTCTGAGCAACTTCATGTAAAACAGCGATTCCTTCAAGATGATGGTATTATTTGCAAACCAAATTATTTTAAAACCTTAGATCTTTGAGATTGTCTTTAAAACAATCTAATGACGAATGACGTGCAGATATACAGTATCAGCAAAAAAGTCTTTCAAATCCCACATTAGTGCAACACTGAGAGTGCAGATGGGTGTTTAATAAAATATACATTTACATCTATGGTTCCCCTAGAAATCTGTTCCAAGGCTCCTGGAACTCCTGTGTATGTAGCATTTCCTTGGTTGGACCTAGTTACGCAGCTAACACGTTCTCCCTACCAGACGATTTAGAATGTTAATGCCCATTTATGATGCAGATTCCCATTTCAGAACTCTGCAATATGATGCATTCAGCCTTAATTGTTCTGACTTCCCCAAGATGACCCGGACAATAATCAACAGAAACTCCCTAACAAGATTTATACCACGCTAACTTCATGTATACAAATCATTCTCATCAATGTAAAATATTGCAATTGAAACCACTGATGGTGACCTGGAACATCACTAAATCCACACGTTCAAGGGCATCCTATCTTGTATTTGAGGTCTTCCACCATAACAGCTAAAAATGTCTAAGAGACTAAATTTCTCAACTATAGTAGTAAAATACAAATATATATAAAAAAGGAAAATTTGGTCAAGAGCCAATCGGTAATTGAAGTATACAGACCAGCAACTGGAGCAGTGGGGCTGCCTTTCTTTCAGACTTAAAATGGATCTTTGTTAATGAACTTGTTAACATAATCTAAGTAAGCTGAACAGTAATGGAAAGTCTTTGAAGGGTCTTGCTTGCTCTTTTGACAAAATTTAAATATGCCGTAACAAACACACCAAATTTCATGAGAACCTATGAAGCTTTCTATCAACCAGACCCACACTCAAAAGCTAATTATTCCAAGATGATCAATTCTACCCTTTCTTGCCTTTCCCCCCTACCTTCTCTATGGGTTGGCACACACACACACACACACACACACACACACACACACTCTCTCTCTCTCTCTCTCTCTCTCTCTCTCTCTCTGGTCATCTCCATGAAAACAAAAAAGCTCCTCACATTCCAACTTGATCTTCAGTGTGTTGCAGAAGAACCCCTCCTAGAAATACACACTTTGGTATGAAAGTGACTAAGCATTTACAGTACAGACAATGCCTACTTTCCCAAGAGCCATTTTTATCCCTCAATTCATGTCTTAGTTGGGAAAACACAAAGAAAGCCCAATTAGGAGGTTTTAATATTCTAAACAAATTTCGCAGTGCTTACAAAAAAAAAAAAAAGAAAAAAGAAAATCAGAACCAAGTGCCAAGAAGATAACAAGTAACTCTGCATTTCTCAACTGTATTTCCTTTCAGCTGGTTCAGAGGGCTGGTTAAGTGGGATCTCTTAGGTGCACAGTCTCTACAACTAACTTTTTATTAACACAAAGCCATCAGAGTAAGCTCCTCACATGATCTGGGGACCTCCAGAATCACTCATTCACTGATGTCTTAGAAACAGATGAACAATGGATTCCTCCCAGTTAAGGTTGTGTTGGATCCTGAGTTGTGCCCGGCATGACTTTTCAGGATTCCTTTCTTCTCCCTTCTCTTCCGTCCTTTATCGAGGGATGAAGGCGCATTTGGTGACAACCACCCACTGTTGCCCACTTTCTTCAAATTTAGGACCAATGACTTTTCTATGTGTGAATTATTTTTATTGGCATTTAGACTACGGTGCTCAAAAGCCAGCTTTTGAAAAAATAAAAAAAAGGAAAAAAAACCCCACAAAACATAAAACTTCCCCCCAAAGAATGGCGCACTACCTCTCTGACAGGAACACGAGTCATTTTCAGCTTCTTCTAAGGGGATACTTGGGTGATGGATTTCCAGCTCTTTAACAGAAAATGTTGGGGAATTTTGGAGCTCTCAAGATATGAATCCCTGAACTGGGGTTTTCTGTATTTTTCAGAAATCTGTCTCCCGACTGAAGGTATGTGCGCTTCCCAACCAGCTGTATTTACAAATCGGGCCACTCGGGTCTTAAAATGAACGCATCCACCAGAGGATCAGCAGGCGCTGACTTACGGTATGCGTCACAAACACAAATGACAGCCCACTTGGCACCCTATGGTCCACACAGCAGACTTTACGTGTGAAAGCTGTATGATTAATTTGATATGGGAATACAAATCCACTCAACGTTTCCCTGTTTGCAAAGAGAAAAAAAGAGCTGCAAGTAGGTTGAGTGAAAGAAAGGCCATCCATATTCTTACTCAAAAGACCTTTTCCCCCCCCTACCATTACTGGGCAAACTATTTTCATGGTGCCCTGACAATCCAGGCTCGGATGACCCACATTAAGGACATCGGAGGAATGGTGACAGGGGCAGGGAGGACCCCATTCGTTTTCCGCTCTGCTGGACGCTTCTGCACAGTCAAGTAGAGAGACTGAGGCTCTGGGGATACCCTGTGCAGCTAACCCAATGATGAAACCTCAGCTAGGGAGAGCCCGAGCCCAGGAGGAAGGGGCCGGCTTCCTCCCTCGCCCACTTCTCGCTTCTGCTTCTCCCCTGTGCCACGCCCCTTCGTTCTGACTCCCTGTGAGGCTGGGCCTCTCACTGACAGACATCACCCGCCTAAATCAGCACTCCTAAATCAGCACTCCGCCTCAGCTCCGGGGGTGGCAAATACCTCCTTGTTAGCTGCAGGCATAGAAGAGCGTCAATGACTTAATTTAGAGGACGTGGTAAATCCAAGTTGACAAGCAGGATTTGTGAAGGGCAACGGAAGGGAAGAAGGTTGGACGGTCGGTCCTACCTGAAATCTGGCTGCACATCGTTGTCTGCCTAACCTGGGAGAGGGGCCGCCCTCCTTCTTGCTGGCCAGCACAAAATACGATCACAGGGCACAGAGGTTATCAAGGTCCCCGGCAAGGACTTGCAGGCTGGATACTGTATTTCTGATACATTTACTTTGACATTCTTTTGAGAAATACATGGAGAAATCGACAATTGGTTATTTTAAGTTTACATGTTCCCTTGTTCTCATTACATTAAACGTATCTGTAAGAAGGGTTTGCTTAGCATCCCCGGAAAAAAAAAAAAAAGAAAAAAAAAAGTGTTCACATTCTTTAGGTCTGACCCGTGGTAAGGAGAGGATTAGAGAACATCTACTACTGACCATATGGAAGTTTGAATGATATAAATTCCGAGATTCAGGCCAGCTGAATCCAAATTAAAATGTACATGTAAAAAATGAGTTAGATCATAGGAAGGAGGACAGAGAGAGAGCCAGGAGAGTGGGGAGCCACGCTGAGGTGGGGGACGGAGCCATTCAAACTAGCATGTGGCGTTTCCTATGGAGGGCCAGGTGGTCAGAGCGGGAGAAGCTTCGGTCACAGTCTGGACACTGGAAAGGTTTGATTCCAGTATGTTTTCGGAAATGTCTTGTTAGTTCATCAGACCGAGCAAACTTCCATGTGCATCCTTCCCATGTACATTTGTAGGGCTTTTCTCCTGCAAAAAGGAAAAATGGAAAAGCTTATTATTATTATTTTTTCCTGAGGGTGAAAGGCTATTCATTAGTAAACACAGTAAAGATTTTTGAGCTACAACTCTGGGCAAATATTATTTCCAAGGTATGTCCGTCCATCTGTTCCCCAAACAAGAAAACAAGTGGCTTAAATTCTCTTACTTTTCAACTAGCACTCTGCAGCCCTCCCCCCACAAAGAAAAGATTTTAAAAGTTTTCACAGCACAAAGCCACTGAAATCTGTTTGGAGTAGCTCGCAAGTGATTTTGGTTTTGCCCTAAATAGCAGGGAAGAATCACTTAAGAAACAACTTGTGATCTGTATTTATCTTCAAGTCTTAAGCTACTGTGGTGCTTAGTTACACACAGTGCTTTCCACTTAATGAGAAGTCCAAACTGAAAGTTTACAGGATTTCCTTACTATTTTAACAGTTTCCTAAAAATAAGAAGCGTGATAGACGCCGACAGGAATTTCAGCATCTTTTGTTTGAGTCAACCGCAATTATGCCGGGGTATAATGCTCTGAGACATCCGAAAAACACAGTAATTCCTCGTAGGCCTGTCAGCAGCGAGGTCTCTCCGACCCCCTTCTGTGGGGGTAACGGTAGCTGACAGGTGAGGAACAGGAGACCCTTGGCTGGAAATCATAGGGAGGGCCAGCATGAAGGCCCTTACAGATAAAAAGGCTGTCAGTGGCCATCGTCCATGTTTAATATGAGTCACTATGGGCAAATGGGCCTCACAAATCAATTCCCACTTACTATCCCCTTGCTCTCTAGAAATTTTAAGGATTGACATGCCTTAGTATTTCAAGGAGCTCTTCAGAATGGTCTTACCTGCTTTGCTTCAGAGAATATACATGCTGAGGTGTTTTTCCTACATCTAAATTATTATTCAAATAACCAATGTCTTTTTTCATCTTCAGCTCAAGTCGGTAACATCCACCTCTCAGGTCGCATTAATGCCCCAGGAATGTTTCCCTAAACCAAATGTTTCTCTAAACGCAAGGCGCCCAGCGCCCCGCCCAGTTCCCTCTAAGAACCCTGTGACCAAACCCAAACACTCTGCTGTCCGCAAGCTGCCTTTCCCTCTCCCTGGGAACCACCGAGTGACTTCACTCCACACCACCACTCTCCTTCCCTCTTCTCTTCCAAATCCCAGATTTTCCTTGTGGTAAGCATTCCTAATAGGAGTGACCCTCAAGGCTCAACAACAAACAGCAAACAAACAATGGACATTCTGAATGAAGGAAAATGTGCCCAGGGGACAAGGGCTGTTACACTAGAACTTCACATCCAAGGGTCTGGGGTTAGATCAGAGGAGGCCTGCTGTCGGCACGGATCTCCCACGCTGACTGATGAAGCGCGCCGTGGACGCCATTCCTGTAGGGGTCCCTCAAGCTGCTCTGTTCATGAAACGTTCAAGAGCGAACAGAACAGCTGTGCTTTCTTCACCCGTGTAATCCCTTTCGGAAGATCTGGCGGCATGCTCTGTGTACAGTGCTGGGCAGAGTAAGTAACAGCCCAGAACAAACAGGGCAGGCGAGAGCACGGAAGTTCCCTCCGTTTCAGAAGACACAAGTCACCCAAGTATCTTTCCTTTTCTGTATTTGTTCTGCATAAAGAACTGTGGTGGTTTCGGTTGGCTTGTTTGCTGCCGTTGTGAATGCGGTGATGTACCGCATTTATTAAAGGATGGTCCCTACGAAGGCCATGTCCTTGATGAAACAGGCCCAGGGCTAAGAGCACCGCCCCCCTTCCAGCAGCCCTTCCAACACCCCCTCTCCCTGGAACACAACCCCACAGGACTGGGAGCAACCCTGTCATGGCGATAACCTTGAATCCATTCTAACTCATTACCAAAATACATCTTGCCCGAAACTGCACTTTTCACAACTGGAAGAGAGATCTGCAGACAGCTCTGCTCCCTTTCAAGATGCCTGAACCACGTCCTTACAATCACCTCTGAAAGCTAGAACGTTCGTTCCTAACATTCCATTTCACTGTCTCTCATGAGGAAAAGATGGAGGGCGTCTAGCGTTTCTGATACCTGTGTGTGTTCTTCTGTGCGCTTTCAAGTGAGAGCTTTTAGTGTACACCTTGTTGCACCCGTCGTAGTCACATCTGTGTATCCTCCGCTTCCTCTGGGTGTCTGGAGATTCCACAGGTAACGGTCTCTTTCCCGGTTGCACTATGACCGACGGGTGATTCCTAGGAAAGCCAACGTGCAGTGTGAAATATCCGGGGGAAAGGCTCTCTCCTTTCCTTCAGTCTACTACCAAAGGCATTAACAACACTAGGCAAAACCAACCAACCAAACAAAACAAAACAAAAAAACCCCAACGACAACAACAAAAAAAGAAATTAGCTGATCAACCCAAGAAGCACTTCTATAGTCATTCAACAAACATGGAGTGAGCACCTACCATGAGCCAGGCACTGTGCTTGGCACCGGGACACAAAGATGAATAAAAACAGGGTTCCTGCCCTCGAGGAGCTCACACTCTAGGGGGAGACAGACATGTAGATAAGTAATGACAGTAAGAAGGGTTAAGTGCTACGCTAGAGGGAGACGCAGGTGCTAGGAGAGGCTTTCCCTCAGTACAGATTCGCCTATTTATAGAATCTCATGGTACAAGAGCGAAGCTGAGTGGGGTTCCAGTGTCCTTCCACAGCTTGCCCTAATGGTCATTTAGTGTAGGGAAGAACACAGGTCAAATTCCTAAAGCTCAGGCAATCCCACTCGTTATCTACATTTTGTCCTTTCCGAAACTGCCAGTGAGCTTCTCTTAAAGATCACCAATCCACATCTGAGTTTCAAATTCTGGCTCTTCCAAAATGAATAAAGAAAGAAAGGCACTGCTGTTTTCAAAACCTCAAATCTTTCCTGTTGTTGTCATTCCTGGCTTGAGGGAGGATTCTGCTGCAGTGCCGGTTCTCAGGGGCACCTGACCTCTCCCTGCCTTCCTGTTTCCTGCTTCCCCACACCCCTTCCTGTGTCTGCACACCTTTCCTGGGGGGCTCTGAAAACCAATCAGGTCAACCACCACTGCTCTAAACTTTCTCTTTTTCAGAAGGAGAGAAGAGGCAGATGAGGGAAGAGCTGGGGGAAAGTCTGTAAAGCTTTCTGGGGCTTCCTCCACTGATTAATGTCAGTAATTAAAAAATTCTAATCGGTTCATTAGCTTTCCTAACGACTGATTACTTGATACATCATCGCAAGCTTATGGAACTGGCCTCCGATGGTAATAAAAGACTTGTCTCTTAAACTGGGATCTCAAGTTCTTAAAATGGTCCAAATAATAAACGAATTTTTCTGTACAAGTGCGGATGAGGAGAAGAAAAGGAATCTGATGAAGGCAAACACACACGCTTGGGAGAGAAAAAAGGGTAATGAAATTTCACCATCAAAATTAAAAGGGAGCCCCTGAAATGAAACCTGTTTTGATCTTGGTAAAAATCTCAATACACGTGCCCTATCAGGAGCTCTTCCAGGCACACTAAGTAACTAGGAAAAGAATAAAAGGTGCATTGATTTTAAGTGACTACTTATTTTTCACTTTTTTAGCAAAGAAAACTGGCAGTTTTGAGTCTCATTTTACCTTCCTACCTTAGTATTTAGCGGGGACAATACAGAAGAATGAAATAGCCAGGTTTAGGTGGAAAAGCCAGCGTCAATTATATGTACAAACAGAGAGAAAATAGAACAGTGGCAGGTCTGTGGACACATACAGCTTTTTAAAAAGCGGAATTAGTAATTTAAAATCCTTCTAGAGAAAGAAAAGAGTTGTCAGTTTATTTTTTAACGTTCAACCTTAATGCCATCAACTGAAATGTTTCATCTTCATTAAGAGAACTCCAGGAGATAAAATGCTGGGGGACAAACTGAATGGTTAAAATAGATCTCCTCTGCGGCTGCGATACTGGGGGAGTATCCCAGGTGATTTTAGAAATCTCTGCCAATTACTGGATTTTGTGGGTTGGGAACCTGTCTAACAGTTTCCATGCGGTAATTCTGACTGCTTTCGCGAGCTCATTTTGCATATAAAGGTCCATTAAAAGGCTGTGTGCTCCAACGTCAAATCCCAGCTCTGTCACTCATAGTCCCTGGGACCCTGAGCAAGGGACCGACCCTCTCTGTGCCTCGATGTCCTCTGTATGGTGGAGCTATTTCATTACAGTGGTAATAAGACGATGTCAGACAGTTGTGAGTAATGTACGCAGAGGACTGCAGGGGAACATCAGTTCCAGATGTAAATCTACTAAATGGTCGCAGTTAATATTTTGAAGTTCAGAAGAAACCCTTTTGTAAGCTTGACCTCTACAGTGGCTTAATTTCATGAGGAGTTTTTTGGGGGATCTCCCAACACCAGGAAAGAAAATCCCTGCTCGAGCCAATGTCTACCTTGAAAGGTAGCATCATTCTGAGAGCGGGTGGCAGCCCCATCTCTAGAGGGCCGGATGCCGGCACAGGCGGCAGCTGGAGGCCAGGGGCTCGAGATTGCCCCCTTTTTGGACTCTCTGCTGCTCATTTTCAGATAGGCTGTTTGGGGTCATTACAACCAAGGGTTGCTGTAATTCACAGACACAATTAAACGGGGGAGATCTGATCCTCAAGTTCTTTGTTCTAAATACATTTCACATGTGTAAATATACAAAAAAGAGAGAGAAGGAATCTGATGGACATTCAAGTGCCTTTAAAAATCATCCTAAAGCTGTAACTCTTCTGAGCAAGCAAATGGATTTCAAAGCTGTATTTTAAAGTCCGCCTTTGGACAGGAAGAGTTTCCGGAAAGAGAATTATCGGGACCGCCTCACTGCGATGGCACTAGGCGCTTGGTTTCAATCGATTCTTTCCTGGCTAGCTGGCTTCCTATGTGGACTGCTACTGGGCACATTCCAAGACATTACTTAATCGCATCTGTGAGAGAATTACTTAAAGACTACATGTCCCAGTTGTAGCTAATTTGTTGAATTTTTTGAGGAGCAAAATGCATTCTTAGGTCAGCATTAAAATAAGCGTATTACTCATTAATCTTTAAAAGCCACCGAGCTTGAGATCATCAAAAGGACATCACTCAATGTAAGCAAAAAGTATGTTCTTTTCAGCAGCATTTAGAGCGCAAAATACTGTTTTCAAATCTTCTTCTTCTGCCACGGTTTACATTGTAATTCACAATAACCTCAACTTTGGAATCACCCTTTTTCAGTCTGTGGGTCATCCCTCCCTCTCTCTGCGGGCACTTGGCTGTATACCATCTTACTCATCACGTGGGCAAGAACAATGACAAGTGCAAGTCATGTTGTCAGTCACCTTGCCAGAGACACCTGGCACCATAAAAAAGGAGGGAACTCAGCCTAGGAGGCGTGTCTATTTTGGCTGGTCTTTTCGTGTCTCCTTCCACCCGAGAGCAGGAGTCTGGGGTGGGGGGGGGGGCACTGGTCAGAACAGGGACGTGGCAGGAAGAGCCCTCGCCGGTGGCAGGGGGATCAAGGCTGGCCCCCGCTGCTGTTCACAGTATGATTCTAGGCAAATTATCTAATGTCTTGGCTCGCCCTCTCCATTTGCTCTGACTCCCACATGCTTGTTGTGCGGCAATGAAGTAATTCCTTTGAAAACACGTGGGAAAGTCTCACTGGGGGTGGGGGAAGCATGATGCAACTGTGAAAGGTAATATTAGTCCAAGTTCACCCGACACACTCTCTCCCTGCTGATGTGGCTGCTCGTAGGATTCATTCTCTTCTCCATTTCTCAGGGAACAAAGGACAACCCCTCCCCCCAAAATAATCAACTAGGACTTGGTACAATGGGCATTGAACATGACGCTATTATGAAGGGGCGCCTGCTTGGGTTAGATGTGGACAGAACTAGAATGCAGATTTTAAGTTCCAGAAAATACCTGTTGGAAAGCTGGAGAATTCACACTCTGCTGCAGAACACCTTGGGTAAGAGAGAGGGGAAAAGACCGAAGTAGAAAGGAGGGCAGAACACTGTTTCAAGTTGGAAAAAAGTACTATGGGAGAAAGAGGATGGAAGGGGCCTGGAGGGAAGGAAGACTTGTACTAGGAATAGCCGGCCATCGTAGCCAACCTTGAAAGTGCCACAACACAAGACAATTATAAGGAAAATAATTACAACCAATAATGAAAACAGAGAAGAAACGGAGGCAGCAAGATTGACTAGGCCAAAGTTATACATATGGTGGAGATCAGAGCTGGGATCCAAGATGTCTGACCCAAAGGTCACCTTCTGAGCTCCTATAAACACAGCCTCCAGTAGAAGGCAAGACAAGGCTATCTATTGTAGCCAATCCCATTAATAATGCTATTTAACTTGTGTTTGATGACACATCACAAATTAGACCTAAAACAAACCACTGTTCAGTGCCTGGATGTAGTCGATACAGAAACCTTCCTCCTGGACAGCAGTTCTAAACCATGCTGAACATTCTAAGGGCAGATGTGATGAAAAAGACCAGAGCCCAGAGAATAATGGGTTATTCCAACACTGAACTTCTCCAAACTACACGGACAACTTTCTGTTGCCACCACTGTCTACAGGTCTTTCTTGGAATGACTTCCTTGGGCACATAGGTGGCCTGAAAATTCTGGTTCAAGACATTCCCCATCACAGAAACAGTATTAGAGGTGACAACTGGAAGGACGAGGTGTGTCTTTTCACGTTTTCACGATCCAACCCTGCGCAGAATATCTAGAATATCAAATTCAATCCACATTGGGATAAAGATTATGGGAAAACTATGTATAGTCTAGAAGGATTAAAAAAAACAAAACAAAACAAAACAAAAAAACCCCCCAAACACCAAGATAAAAACAACTGTTGTGACAAGTGAAAACCATGAGTGCTCAATCTGTTGCCAACTTGACGAGAATGTCAGGATGCAGTCCATACAGCAGAACACACTGCCTTTGGAGAGATTTCCCATCCTTCCCAGTGGCTTCTAGGTGTTCTGGCAATCCACACAGCACGAGCTGGAAGCATGTGCTTCCAACCTAGGTCCCAAGATGCGCGCTGCCACGCCAATGTCCAGCAGACCTGAACATACTTACTCTTGCAACAGTGCTTGCGGGGGGGACACTGAGTTCATTAAAGGGGGTGACATTTCTTCAGGATAATAATCTGTCCTCTGTGGTTCAATCCCAGGTTCTATTTTAATTTTTTTCTGTAATATAGGCTTCTCATATGATTCAATTACAGGTACTAAAAAATAGAAATAGAAAAGTCACTCCATGTACAATCAACCAATTTCAGTTTTTTTTTTTTTTAGAAGTTTACTGCACAGCTTCTATCTACGACAAGGATGTGTGGAGTATCTATTGGCTTCCGGCAAAATTACAGCAGAAAGCAAATCTGGGGGGTGGGGGGTATCTCGTTTCCCCCCAACCACTATTCCACCAGCAAGCAGCAAGCCTTAGAAGCTGGCCTTTGAGCACATCGGCCCCCAAATGGGTCTTCCTTAGGATTTTGGGAAATCTCTTAACCCCATAGTCTTCTGCCTGCAACCAGTCAGTAAATGAGTTGGCTTTTAGTAACCATTATTTATCACCGGGATCAAAGGCATTTATTAAATGCCGTTTTAACGCAACCAGGTTGGCATTCAATAAAGCAGAACAGAAAGTCAGGATTTTTAGTATCCTGAAGTTGACAATTATGCAGTGGGAGTAATCATTTCATGGCATTAAACAGCCTGGTTCCTGGGAGCTCTTCCAGTAGCAACACTTAAAAAAAAAAAAAAAAAAAAAAAAGGAAAAAGAAAACCCCCACCCCAAAGGACATTAGAAAAGAAATGCGACCCTAAGGGGTCTAGCTCCTCCCAGAGCACAAGGACTCTTGGCGCTCCCCTGGTGCAGACCCCGATTGGCCGCTTACCTTGCATGCTGCTATTTGAGTTCTCCATCTCCTCGGACAGGGAGACCATGAGTGGCTGCTGGAGGTGGCTGGTGTACATGAAGGGAACCGGCTGCACCACGACCGGCTGGATGACGGGCAGTATCCCGGGGCTGCGGATGCCGTGGCGGGACAGGGCGGCGGCCATGACCGGGGGCATGGACAGCGGCACGCCGAAGGGCTGCACGCCCGGGGGAGGCGGCGAGTACTTCTTCATGGGCGGGCTGGAAGAAGGCATGCTCAGGCCGGGCGAGGCTCGCCGGTGCGAGGGCTGGAACTTCAGTGAGGAAGGAGAACTGCCCGCGGAGGGCGGCGAGCTGCGCTTGTTCACGGTCAGGTCCACCGGCTCCATCTGCATCCCGTGCGACAGGCCCTCCGGGGTCTGGAAGAACTTATCCGGCAACGGCGTGGAGTAGATGACGCCGTACTTGTTGGGCTTCATTGACTCCATGTAACTGGATGGGTAGGACTGTCGGGAAGGAAACACAGAAGCGTCTAAACCGTGACACAGGTGCATTTGCTGTGGAAACTGGAATGAAACTGGAAAAGGTCCTCCAAGGCACTCTCAATTAGGTGGGCTCAATAGGCAGGGTATGGTCAGATGGCTGCTGACCCTAAACAATGCCATGAGGGGGCCGGTGTCATAAACGTTAAGGTTAATGGGTAACTGTGTCGCATGAAAAATTCCAACTGGATTCCCCGTCAGATGGTAAGGTTGAGGTTCAGGTTGATACCAGGCAAAAATTCTAAAACAGGGCATGAACAGAAGACTTATTATGGGCCTTGATTGGTGGGAGTCAGTGTTGGGGTTCACCAACAGCCAGCCAAGCCAACGAACCCCACGCCCCCGCTTTGCAGACATGGCTCCTCAGTTGGCAGGAAATGCTGTCACTCCCCTCCGCAGGAGGACATCTGTCCTTCTCACCATACGCTGGTGTATAATATGGAGAAACAGGGCTGCATGGCAGTAGGTTTGGGGGGTGGCTTCAGCTGCTGACCAACCCATGCCAAGGGTCACCTGACCAACAGTCCTGGTTTGCCCCCCACGGTCTGGTTTTAGCACTAAAAGCCCTACGTCCCAGGAGACGCCTCAGTCTCAGGCAACCAGGACAGTCAGTATCCCACCCACCTCCACACCCCGAAGGCCACCTGCACGCAATTACGTCCTTGACCCCAGCCTGTTCCATGGTCTTAGTCACAGTTTGAATGAAACCATAGAAGGTGACTTGATGTCCAAATTTACACATGACACAGAACTGTGAGAGATAGCTAATGGGACTCCAGTAAGGACACAAGGTGCTTGAAGCAACTTGCACACTGACCTGGGCCGGGTGCTTCCTCCAAACCTAAGAGCTGACAACTGACCTACTTTACCTCTATTCTATTCTATTTCTTTATTCATTTTAAAGATTTTTTTTTTTTAATTTGTCAGAGAGAGAGAGAGAGAGAGAGAGCACGCGAGCACAGGCAGAGTGGTAGGCAGAGGCAGAGGGAGAAGCAGGCTCCCTGCCGAGCAAGGAGCCTGATGTGGGACTCAATCCCTGGACGCTGGGATCATGACCTGAGCCGAAGGCAGCCGCTTAACCAACTGAGCCACCCAGGAGTCCCCATTTTAAAGATTTTGACAGAGAGTGAGTGAGACAAGCAGAGGGAGCGGCAGGGAGAGGGAGAAGCAGGCTCCTATGGAGCAGGGAGTCCGACTTGGAGCTCAATCCCAGAATCCTGGGATCATGACCTGAGCCGAAGGCAGACACCCAAAGGGCTGAGCCACCCTTTAAAATACCTTCCTCTCTTGTACTATCAGAATAATGGACTACTACCAGTTTTAAATACAAACCAATCATAATCCCTACACACTATGGGTATGGTCCCTAGCCCTGGAATTCACTAGAATGACCTCTATCCCTTAGTCATCATTGGAAAAAAAAAAATCTTTGCTGTAGGATGCTTTTTAAAAAATTACTCAACAGAAGTTATTTTCTTTACTCTTAGGTATTTTAGGGAAACTGGAATGTTCAGTGATGACATGTCAAGTCCTTGTGCGGCAAACTACTTGTATTTGAATTCTTTACCCTTGATCTTAGCCAGAAGGCCAAGAAGCAATGTATCTGAATATACTGAAAGTGGTTAACATACTATTCCTGCCTTCCAGCTGTCAAATCCAATGCAGCGCCCATCCTGAGACAGTACTAGCTCCGTAAGACAGCCAAGAAAACCCACCAGTGGAACCTTATCATTAAAGAGCTTAAATGCATGATAAACTTCTGGGTTGCCCCAGTCCCCCAGTGGCCACTACTGTGAGTTATAAATGATTGTGGGACAGCGGTGATTTTTATGGGATTACCACGGAGATCACGCCCTTTCTTCTCTGGGCCTCCACTAGGTAAAACCTCCACAGGACTAAGCACCCTGGTGTTGTTGCAAAAACTCCCGTCTCTGGGCATACCAGGCCTAAGAGTCAGGGAGTATATGGGCAGTATGGGACCAGGCAGTGTTTATCTTTATCTGCTTTTGAAGTCACTTTCTCATCAAGATTGTGTGTTATGTTCTTTTGTCCTTTCTTTATTCCTATCAACGCCCATCATCTCCTAGAACTGTGATTCCTGTAGTAGGTACACATCTCTCTGGGGGCACCAAAGACACTTCTAGGTAGTACACAAAAAATACACAGTGCTTTCAAATAGTTACGTGTTTATTTAAATTGCATAAGAAAAAACTTTTTTGTACAGTAGTGATATAAATATCCTTTTCAAAATAAATTACGTTAATAAAAGCATGTCAACAAAAGAGGGCAGGAAAAATTACTAAATATTAGAATCGAAGGTGCCATGAGGATAGAGCAAAATTTGTCAAGATGACTGAAAACCTACATTCTCAATTTTAAATCATTTGTAATCATAACTGGATTCAATAAGCTATGTTATGAGCTTTATCCCCACTGTGGTGCTAGAAGTCCCTTCTCTTTCTAGACAAGTAGGAGCACTATAATGGGTCTGATCCCCCCAATCAGGGCTTCTCAAACCTTGCTCTGCATGAAGGCACCTGACCCATCTTGTCAAAATACAGATTCTGAGTTTCTGGGGAGCAGCCCTATGGGCACAGATCCTTTTTGAACAGCATTGCTCTAAATGACAAAGAGATACAGAGTAGAATAAAAATACTAATTTTTAGTATTAAAATTTGGGGGACACCTGGGTGGCTCAGTTGGTTGAGCAGCTGCCTCCGGCTCAGGTCATGATCCCAGCATCCTGGGATCGAGTCCCACATCGGGCTCCTTGCTCAGCGGTGAGCCTGCTTCTCCCTCTGCCTCTGCCTCTGCCTGCCACTCTGTCTGCCTGTGCTCGCTCCTGCGCACTCTCTATCTGACAAATAAATAAATAAAATCTTTAAAAAAAAAAAAAAATTTGGTAAGCTATTCAGAAACAATTTAAAGGTGGGGGAAGAATTTTTCACTAATAATACTGCTTAAAAAACAAGGACGTGAAGGATATAAATAAGGAAATACAAAATATATAAATGGTGATTTATGAAAGATTTACTTTATTTGAGAGACAGAGCCCATGTGCACAAGGGAGGGGGAGCAGTGCAGGGTAGGGGTGTGGGCAGAAGGGGAGGGAGAGGGAGGCGATCTCTAAGAGACTCCATGCTGAGCAGGAACCTGATGAGTAAGAGGTCGGATGCTTAACTGACTGAGCCACTCAAGTGCCCCTAAAAACTGTTGTTTTGGGAAACAGCTTTGAGTTATATATCAAGAATCAGAGGAAAAGACTACTTCTACCTTTCTTTAGAACCAGGTACATGTAAGTATACCACAGGGTGAGAGGCCCAAAACATACAGCTATGTTAATACTAAATAAATTTACATTTAAATATTAGAATACATAAAGTTGAGGCAGTGATTTGCTTAAAAAAAAATTCCTAATATGTTCAACAATTAAAGAAGTCATTAAATACAGGGGGAGAGAGATTTCTCCTAGTTCTAAAGGATAACTCACTTCACAGGACTCTCAAAAGGGCAAAAGTCATGGTACCAGAAACAAAAAGTTAGGAAATGGGAGGCAGCATTTTTTTCTACTCACCAAAATGTACTTCTCCCTTATTTTCAGCCCTATTCTTCAAAGACCTCCCTATGACCTAGATTTTAATGTCAAGTTATTGGCAGCTAAATAGAAAGCAGAATGGGGACACACTTTTACTGCTGTCACTGCTGGATTTTTCTAACTGTGGGATGAATTTAAGGAAAAGTAGGAATTTAGAACCTGGGAGATTTGCAAATTTAATAATCATCTCGGGTTTCTCGAGCCATAAAGAAAGAGAAAGCCACACATCAAGCCAAGTTTTATAAACATGCGCATTCCTGCTGACTCTGCTCCCTAGTGGCTGCCCCGTGCCCCCCCTTCCCCCTTCCCCTGGCCTGACCTGCAGTGTTTGCAAGGCTACAGGGCTAAAAGTAGGGAGACACGTTGGGATACACAACAGAGTACACAATTAACTATTTCTAGTCTGACCGCCTTGTAAAAGGGTGAAGAAACACGGCTCCTCACACCATCTCACCAGAAAATCCCACAACAGTGGTTACCAGAACCTTCTGTGAGACGCGTCTGCTTGCATTGTCTGGGTGGAGCACAAGAGCTATTACAGTCAGCCAGCCACAGTGCGGTTCTCTGCAGGATAGGGCTGGCTCCGGGTGTGTGCCTTCGGTGGACACCGTGGTAATAGGAGCCTCCTCTCTGTTCCAGACCTTTCCTATCTCCTAGCAAAGCAGTGCAAACAGGCGCTGGAGGGGCCCCAAATCCAAACCAGACTCAAGTGTTGATGAGGCAGCCAGCACTCCTCCGGCCCCCGATAGCCACCCAGCCCCGCGGTGCACAGTGCTCACCCGGGGAGGCCTTCTATCCTGGAACAGAGCAGCCTGAAGACAGACTCCAGCAAGGGTCTCTCCGATCTCCTGGCTCTCACTGGGGGTGGGAATGGATTGTTAACTTTCCAGAAAGTTCTCTCCTGTTGTGACAGACATTTATGTGTTCACCCTCCACACCGGAGGTCATTTATTTGCAGACTGCCTCCTCTTACTACAATGAGATGAGGGTCTGGCATTCATCGATAAACACGGGATGAACGAGTGAAGTGAATCAGTGCACACCCAGCAGGTTTTTACCACTGTCCAGACTAAAGATAGCACCAATTCTTTGGATTCTCGAAAACCAGGAGGATTTTAATTGTGATAGGGAAGAAGGCACGGTGTTTGGATGATTTTCCAAAGCTACTACTTTGTACTTAAGTGAACATTTTTAAAAAATATTTTATTTATTTATTTGTGAGAGAGCAAGTGAGAGAGCACAAGCAGGGGGAACAGCAGGCAGAGCAAGGAGCCCCACTCGGGACTCGATCCCAGGACCCTGGGATCATGACCTGAGCCGCGGGCAGGGGCCCAATGGACTGAGCCACCCACGCATCCCTTAAGTGAGCAAAATAATCGTGTTTTATTGGGAAGAGTTTTGGTGAGTTTTCCACCACCAGACAGCTGAGGCGATTGCATGAAACACAGGCAACAGGGTCTCTAGTTCACTGCTCTTTAATATGAAAAAAAGAGTGAACATCGGTGACAGGGCGAAGGCAAGTCAAAGGAATCTTCATACCAAGGGTGGGGTTCCCAGTGCAGGAAGGCGTGGCGCATTTATAAACACACACTCTGGAAACAGCAGATGTCATACCCTTCTATGCAAACAAAAGTAGAAAGCGTTCTTTCTGCCAGGCTCAAAAGAGTCCTGAAAGTTTCTGTGAGAACAGAACAGAGGTCCTACTGATTTTAAGTACTTCTCAACCTGGAGGAGTCTGTTAGAGGGTAATTTTCATTACAAGGAAGGGGATTGGGGGGGGGGGATACACTTTTTTTCCCCAAAAGTTATCTTTCCTTAGGAATAAAATAAGAAAGAATACTTTGAAAAACTTTGTCTTCTTTCTCACTTCCTGAATTCAATTCCTGAATCTCCAGCTTTCTTTGACGATGTACTGGTAAAAGTAACTCTTCACATGCGTATTTTGTATTCACAGGCTGTTTCTTGACGTACAGAGGATCATCTCCAATTTGACAGAAAGGAAAGAGGCTTGGGGAGCTGTGGGTGGTGTGCCAACATCACACTGATCACTGATAGGAGGTGGCAGAGATCCACAGCCAGGGGAGGCTGCCGTGGTCTACTCTGCCCCACATTCTTGCACATTCTCCTAGGGCAGTTCAAAGCCATCCTGTTTGCCTCAAAGCCCAAGGTTTAAGCAGGGGAGGGTACTGAAGGCTTGCATTTCCCTAAGGGAGAAATGATACTTCCTTATTTTCTCTACTACAGCAAAATACCAAATAAGTAACCAACCTTCAGGTCAAGGGTGGATTTAAAAAAAAAAAAAGAGGAATAAAGGAGTAATAAATTAGGTTTAGCACACTCCACCTAGGGAGGCAGGAAAGATAAAATCTGAATATTCAAGAGTGGAAACAAAGGCTTTTTATTTAGTTTTGTTAAGTAAAATAAATCACAACACCCCACACTCCCCAAATGTTTCAGTTAACCGAGGTTTTGCTGAGTTAAGAGAAAAGACATTTCCTTGTGGAACTGATCCTAACTTTCGGTGAAATGATCTAATTAAATTTTCTAAGTGTTAGCTGCAAGTTCAAATTGAAAACTAGAGTGTGAAGAGAAAAAGACCATTAATTGCAAAGACACTTCTATATGTTTTAACTTCATGTATTTATCTGAGTTACAGCATTGTAAGTATAAATGTTACTTCAAATTCATTTCACTTCCATTTTTTTTTCAGTCAAGTGCATTTGCTTGCTCTTAAATTATATCATACCAACATGGCAATGTGGATCTTCATTTGAGCTTTAAATTGGCTCTTCAGCCGTATTTTCATGCTTGATTAAAGGCATTGGAAGTATACTGAATATTAAAATGCATCAAAGATGGTTCTGCATCATTTATAAAATTAATCATATTCTCCAGTACTAAAAACCTATTCATATTTCAAGGATATAATTAATAGGGAAATTTTATACCTCAATTTTCCTCCAATGTGATCATGCAATAGTTTGGGGTAAGGGGTTGATGAATACGGTGAAAGGACCGAGTAACATCAGAAGTCAATTTAGTTTTTTGATTAATGAAGTTCTTATTGCTCAGTTACTGCGTATTCAGACACTTGCTTATCCAGTTATCACACCAGAATGTAAATGTTATTTCCTTAAAGCCACTCAGACCTCTCTTTTCACTGTACACAGCAGTAAACACTTCACGGGCTCAGTCCTACCCATGGCAACTCAGCTCCAAGGGCCTCCGAGTGACCCCCGTGTCTTGTATAAACATTTTTGGCAGAAGCCTCAGCGGCCGATGCATAAGGATGATCTAATTTTGCAAGCGTGTCATTACCAACCTTCAGATACACAACTCGGGCCAAGTTTTCCCCTTGTGACTATTTTCCAAGCCCGTGGAAGAAAAGAGCAAGACGAGTGGGAGCCTTGCCTTGTTATTTCCTATTGGCCCAACCAATGGCCCAGAGTCCAAACCACTCCCTGCCTGTAAGTCCCACGCCCCCTTTCTGTTACCACCCTGTTACCACTGTTACCACCCCGTCCCACTTCCACCGCACCAGTGCTGGACCTCGACAAGGCCCTGGCTCACGCCTAGCCGCCTGTGGCCCAGAAGCATCCCGGGGGGGGTGGGGGGGGGGGGGGGGGTGGGGGTGGGCTGGCTTCACACAATGGTGCTGAGAAAGACAAGCAGATTCCCTCCCAGCCAGACTCCTCCAAGCGCAAAGAAATCCCACCCTCAAGGCCATGTTCTTTTTCACTACCTTCTCACCACCTCACCCCAGGAACGGCACGAACAGCTCAGGATAGCTGCTGTCATCGGGTTTTAAGCAGACCGTTTTATTCTGAATACGTTTTTAGATGCAGGACCCCCCCCACCCCCGTTGCCTCTTTTATTTCATCAGCTCCAGGAAGGAAATGCTGAACACTATAGGAGACAAAATGGGATACTTTTTTCTTCCAGTATTAAAAAGAAAAAGACATTTGCAAGTATTTTTAAGAAACTCTTCAACTTGGCCGCTGGGTGGCTCAGTCGGTTAAGCCTCTCTCTGCCTTTGGCTCAGGTCATGATCCAAGGGTCCTGGGATGGAGTCCCACGCTGGGCTCCCTGCTCAGCAGACGGCCTGCTGCTCCCTCCCCTGCTCTCCCTCTCACTGTGTCAAATAAATAAATAAAATCTTAAAAAAGAAAAGAAAAAAGAAACTCTTCTACTATGATCGGGGTGGTGATCTTGAGTAAAAAAACACCTCACAGGATTACTGTCTTGGTGCAGATTTCTTGTAAAAGTACATCTGAAAATTGCTTCCTAACCATGATAAACATTGCATACAGGGACTTTTTTTTTTTTTATGTTCCCGGGGGGCAGTGGGAGAGGGAGTTGGAAGTCCCCAGATGCATATTAATTTTTAAAAATCAGTCTGGCCAGACTTTTTTTTTTGGCCAAAACCAATAATCCTGAGAGCTCTAACAGGAGTTTTTATAAACCTCCTTCTGTCATGACTAGATTCACCTATGACCCAGGTTCTGTGCTGATCCGATCTTGGGGGCATGGGGTAATGGACCCCACTGATTAATGGGTGTTCACCCCACTCATTGACCAAGGCTTTGAGAAAAGTCTGTTCACCAAATGCCTGTCCAGTGATGAGTAACTTGAAAGGAGTAACACAACACACAGTCATGTTATTGGCACTGGGAGTAAAAAAGAGGTGCTCAATTTTGGAAAACTTACCACCGACACAGGGTCCATGGCCTCTTGCTTGACAGGGACTGGGTCGAACATGAGCATTCTTTTAGTTCAGCTTTCTAGGGTGCTCTGGTGTTTGGCCTAGAAAACAAAATAAGCCGTCCAAATAAATCCCAAGGCTACTTTAAATATAAACTAATAAAAAGTTTATAGTCCTCAACCCCCTTCTCAGCTCCTTCCTCTCCCCTGGCCCCAGAATGGCTGGAATTTATTTTCCTTACCTATGAAAGATGCCATCTGATAGAATTAAAACCAGATTCCATGGTCCTAAGTTGATGAGAGCCAACTGGCATTTCTAACTCAAATACATAAACCCTGACATTTCTGGAACAATATATACACAGCCGTTCTGGGCAGCCAAGCTTACTTAAGATTGCTGTGCAATTCACCAGAAGTTTCATGATATATGAGTGTTAAACGTTTTTCCTTATGTTCATTACAGAAAAAAAAATCAAGAAAAAACAAGACAGGCAAAAAGAAAACCTAGAACCAAACACCATTCCTATCTTCAGTTTTTATCCTTCCAAACTCTCTTTTAAAAATGGATTATAGCACACCCATAATTTCACTTGACAATTGATTGTGATAATGTTTCTTTTTCAGCAAGTATGGTTCCATACTATTGAATTCAGTGTGCCACTGTGCCAACAGTTTGCTTAAAGTTTTCAGTTTACTTCAAGTTTCCCTTTTAACTGGGCACCAAGGTTGCTTCTAAATTTTCACCATTATGGATGGCAGTGAGCATCTCTGTACTTAGGTCCTCCTGCATATCCTAATTCATCTTTAGGGTAAATCTTACGTAGGGGAATTCTTGGGTGAGAAGCACTGTACATTTTCCAAAGCAGCTGAGGTATCATCCAGCAAAAATACTATTTCCATGAACAAAACAGAACCCACTTCTCAACATGTCCACCTGCAATGTGTATTACTATTTTATTAAAAAAAACCATAAAACTTTGTTAGTATCAAAATGGCAAACTTTTTATTCTAAATTGATTTAATTACTAAAGTCAGATTTTCCCCCCATGTTTATTTACCATTTGCATGTCTTCTCTAGACCCTATATGAAGGTCTTGCACCCCTCCCCCAAGGCTGCCTATTGTTTTCTAAGCACTTATTATATTATGAAGACTATTAGTTTGTATTCATTCCAATTCTTTGTTAGGAAATAAGCTAATCTTCAGCCTAATGTAAAGGAAATGCCCATCTTAACCCTGTTTGGCTCTCTCTTCTTCTGTTGTTAGGCTTGTGTCACCCTTCCCTTTCTTTCGGTGTTCTGGACTAGTTCACTTTTGGCACTTCCCTACGTCAAGCCAACTGCTTCCCCACAAGACAAAGTGTTCAGTCTGCTCAACAATCAGCTGAGTTTCATGGGCTTTGGAATCACTGTCCAGCTTCTGCCCAGATCTTCAACAACCTGCTTCAGGCACCTACAATCTAAATTTGGCTTAAGGGTTTAGAGCTTTGGTTGAAGGCAAGGTCTTTTCCGGACCCCTCTGGTTTGGGTGGGAAAGTGAGCGAGTTCCAGACTGCATTCTACCCAAAAGAAGCTGCCGAAGTCTCTGGTTCTAGGTTACCTCCTGTTTTTCTTTTCAGCATGAGAACTCCCCAGCTCGTACCTCTGGGACCACAGTCCTGCGGCTTGCTGTATCCATGCTCTGTGGGTCATACACTAGGAAAGCTTCATGTACAATTACAAAAATAATCCTGTCCTTCTTGCACGTCCTTGCCCGTTGAAGAAAGACTGTTCTGGGTCTCATGACAACATGTGAGAATCGTCATTAACTCCACATAAGGCTCTGACTTCAAATTTTATTTTCCTATATCACAGTAGGTATTATAATCTGTGAACACAATTTGATACCAGGCTGCTCCAATCAATGGTGCTAATACCCTCCTATATATGCCAGCAAAAACAAACCCCATCAGCCAGCGAAAAATGGATGATTTCATAATGAAGGATGAAAACCCCTTTTGTGTCTTAGGATCTATTATTAACCAGTTCCCAGCCTAGCAGCTGCGGAGATGGATACGGTTCTGAGAACTGCTGCCCAGTGCCTCCTAGCAGACTGTCAACAAAAGATGCAGAGATCTCCTGCTCGCATCAATGAGGTCAGGAAATTCAGCAGCTCTGACCCTTGGCCGGCCACCCCTCCCCCCAAGCCTTTTAAATGGAATGTAATGGCCACTCCTCCCCCAAGCCTTTTAAATTGAATTTACTCTTACAGATTCATCCACTCTACTGGAGGGGGTCTTGACGCAAATCCTTCTAAATAGAAGCAGTCCTATTCTCAGGTGCATCATGAAAGAGCCCCGGTCTGCAGACTCAAGCAGGCGATCTGCATCCTCGCTGTGAAATTTAGAGCAAAGCAGAACTCTTTGCCCTGTAAATAGTTTATATCCACAAATATGCATACAAATTTTGGAGATGCATACTGTATTCACAGCACTAAATTTGTCGGTTCCAGCGTCTGGAACAACATCAAGTATTGGGCTCCGCACTAACATCCCCAGCCTTAGAGGTCAGTCCCCTCCGCCCTTTAAAAAACTCCTAACCAGGGGCGCCTGGGTGGCTCAGTCCGTTAAGCCTCAGCCTTCAGCTCAGGTCGTGATCCCAGAGTCCTCGATTGAGCCCCGCAACGGGCTCCCTGCTGGGGGATGGGGGAAAGCCTGCTTCTCCCTGTTGGCCACTCCCCCTGAATGCACACACTCTGGCACACTAACCCTCTCTTGCTGATAAATAAATAAAATCTTAAAACAAAACAAAACCCCTCAGACTGAATTATTACAAGTGACCAGCAGCCAACATCCTACCTGAGACCTCACCTAGGGCCTGGTCACTTCCCAGCTGCACCACAACATACCTTCCTGGCAAGTGTGTGCCCCACCGTACCGTACACCCTTTGCCCCTTCACCACCAGCAAGACTGCACAGTGGAATTAGGATGGGCTCTGCTTCAAATTCTAATTCCACCATCCAGTTCATAAGGCCTTTAACATCTTTTCCTAATGCCCACAGCAGGGACTACTAAATCCATTTAGAAATGAATGACACCATTAACCTACTACATCTCTTCTCATTTTAAGACATTATTTAAATCACTTGCATTCTTTTAAGTTTTATCTAAATCTAAGGGCACGGATGCTTCACAGGACTTGAAACCGCAGGAGAAGAAAAGTCAAGTCTAATAGGGAGCATCCCCTCCAATGACACTTGATTTGTTTGTGTTAAAAAATATATAAAGGTATGTTTGTGTGTTCAGAATGGTACCTCAAGAGTAATTCCATCACTGGGGGAGGGCTATTTCTTACTGTAGAAGTAGTTTAGCTAGCAAGTGAAAAAGGAGTGGTAAAATTAGGATATCTCATTTCAAAACTCCTGAACAAGCCATCGCTGGACAGTCAATGACAGTCGCGTATCGCTACGAACAGAACCAAACTCACTCACTGTCCCTTTGCATGGTGAACAGTACTCTGTTTCCAACTTGGTCTACTTCTGAAATGACTGATCATACTTTCAGTGGTCATCATGGGATTCGGAACAAGAGAAGGTGAAGGGCATGCAAAGAAAACCGTACGCTCTCAGCTGTTATTAAGACAGTCCTTTCTGGGAGGGGCTGGGAGGGGGGACAGCCTCACACACATCTGTATGCCAATTTTTTTTTTTGAAGATTTTATTTATTTGTTAGAGAGAGAGAGAGTGAGCACAGGCAGACAGAGCGGCAGGCAAAGGCAGAGGGAGAAGCAGGCTCCCCGCCGAGCAAGGAGCCCAGATGTGGGACTCCATCCCAGGACGCTGGGATCATAACCTGAGCCGAAGGCAGCTGCTTAACCAACTGAGCCACCCAGGCGTCCCTGTGTGCCAATTTTTAAATATATTAATTCCATAACTAAAACGTTCAATGAAAATGAGGGAGAGTGCTAAGCGAGAAAGAAAGCAAATTTAGGAAGGGAATCGAACCCATTACCACAAATCAGGTATCTGTTTATTTGCAGAAAAAAACCTCCTATACTCTGTAACTACTGTGCCCATCTCTAAAGAGACCACTTTGCTACTGGTATTGACCTTGTCTTTGGGTTTTAGTCTAGAATCAAAGAGGAACGGCAATGTCTCCAAGGTGCCTTCCACACAAGTGAGAATTAACTGATGTACTGAAAAGAATTAGAACTTAATGATTTTTGTTACAGACGGGCCACTCACTCTCTGAAAAGAATGCTCAATAAAACACAAACGCTGTCGGAAATCTAGTACACGACACCGAGTGCAGTCTTAAGTGGGACCAGCAGGTGGCGCACTACAACAGGTATTAGAGGCTAAGGACGCAGGCAGTAAATTTGAGTTTGCCAACCTCAGGGTCTTTAAACCTAGTGGATTTTAAGCAAGCCTAGGAATTCTGTCAACCGTTTTATGTGGGTATCACAGAGATGAGGAGGCCCCAAATGTTTCCAAACAACTACCTTCCAATCAATAATACATTTACATCTTAGCTGTACTGAACATGCCAGAATAATTTTCCATAACTGGAACAAATACCTTCTCTGTGTTCTTTTACTGGGAAGAGCGATACCACTGAGTTCTTCCTCCAAAAGGAAGAAACACACTTCCCCTCACTCTCTCGACTTACACTTCTGACTTTTCAGAAGTCAAAATATGGGTCAGATTTTTTTTTTTTTTTGGCCACAGTGCAAAAACCGCGGGGTTTAGGTATTTAAAAGCTTTGGTGAATCATTTACATGAGTTTCAGAAGCAATACAGTTCCATGTCAAAATCAGAACGTCCACCGTAAGGCCTACTCAACAGTCGCTTTATGAGGGTACAAACCTCCTTTGAAAAGTAGTTTGTCTTGAAGCGAGAGCAAGTTTTATTATAGAAACAATCTTATAAATGATTGTCCCTTCCTTAGAAGCATCACACACACACAATGTATTTGAAGCGAAGTTTGTGATACAGTAGGAATTGCCCCTGCTGTTCTCCCTTCTTGGGCACTTTCCATCTCTCTCCTCAGATCCTCAAGGGGTCCCTGCATTATCCTTCCCCAACCCAGCCTGAATCCTGAGACTCCAAAGGACCTGCTACCCTCTGAGCAATCTCGGTCTCCCAGCTGACCTCAATAAGGTGTGAGAAGAGAGCAGTATGATGACCAAAGCCAAGGAGATCTGCAAGCGCCCTCAATTTTCCCAAGGGTTTAGATGTTAAAAGAGGAAGTGCACACTGCCTTCCCCCACCCTTTACTCCCCAAATGAACTGCAGGAGGAAAACAGAAAAACTTAAAAAAAAAAAAAAAAAATCATCGTGTGTGTGTGTGTGTGTGTGTTTTCTTGGGTCCAGAGAAGGACCAGGAGTAGGCAAGCAGGCCACATCCTTGCAACCGAACTGCGTTTCAAAAGAAACACTTCTTTCTCCACTTCTGTACCCAAACTCTTTACGAGCTCCTGAGGAGTCAAATATTTCATGGCAGCTGGCCTGGCTAGAAATTCAGGGGGCCTGGCCAGGCAACAGATGCGGGGGTGGGGGGAGCATGTTTAGGTTGGGGGCTCCTGTCAGAACAGCCAGATGCCGGCCCCTACCTGGAAGTGCGCCCCGGTTTCCCCATCACAGAAGGATTTTTCACCTTACCTCCGTCTCCTAGTGTTGGTTTGAGAGGTAAAAAAATGCCACGCAGTAGTTCTAAATCTCTGCTCCCTCATAAATCAGATTAGCCATTTTGCACAAAAATGTTTTGTAAATGGGCAAGAAGTTAATTATTTAGTTTTAGGTTAAATATAAGGATCAGGCCAGCAAACAGCCCGCCCTCTCTCCTCTCCCTGCTAACAAGCCACCCAATTTTACTTTCTGCCTCCACCCATCTGCTCCACCCTGTGGAGAGCTGCCAAGGCGAGTCCAACTTGTCCAAACAGGACATGGCTTCAGATAAGACTCTGTCCACACCCTGTACTTCGGAAAAGACCAAGCGAAGCAATTGATTTTGCATGTAAATAGGGACAGGTGCAAAGGTAACCACCAGGTAAAATCCCTATACGGTTGCAGACCCCAGAGGCCCCGGGCTCAGCAGGGGTGGGGGTGGGGAAACCCGAATCCTACCCTTCAGGTAAACTCTCAAGTTCAATGCCAGCCAGCTAGTAGCATTCCGCACCTTTCTTTAAAGAAAAATGTTCGCAAATACAAATCATTTTGCCTCCTAAGGTTACACACTTGTTTTCCTTCTTTAGGCTCTCTGACGTTCTGGTGTTTTAGTTTTAAGGGCTACCAACCCAAGATCAACTGGAAAAAAAAAAACAAAAACCCACGCCCATACTGTGTAATAATCCTTCTGTGTACATATCCTACAAGACCGGCCACAGCCCTCAGGATTCTCTTCTGTGGAGCGTTATATAATCAAATCCAGAAGGGCTGCGTGAGGCCACAGGGCCTAGTCCGCCTCGGGGCTGGTGCCCTATCACTGGAGACCCGCCCCGCTGGACCCCAAGGGGCCTCCACCCATGGGCCCCACCCTGGAGGGAGTGGGAGGCAGGGAGGGAGCCGTGGCAGCAGCCAGTTCCTGGAAATTCCGGCCTGAGCAGGGAGGGCTAGAACCTTAAAAATAACCAGAAAGAATCGTTAGGGTTGTGGTGGTCACTCCCCTGGCTCCTGAGGATTCTCCCAGCGCCACCGGTCCTCTGGGTATGAAACCATCAGCTAACACAGCCCCCTCCCTTCGAAAGTACACAAAAGGGAAAGAGGAAAAGCATTTTGAGCCCCAGCTATGGGAGAGAATTAATTCAACATGCCCCCTACCCAAATCCTCCTTCTCCTTCCTTGCACCTACCTCGTAGAGCCTGCCCCCCTCTCAGTCCCCACTTGCCAGTACTTTCTGGTCCTTCACCATGGAAACCTAGAGGTCATCCCGGAAGTCTTCCTTCCTGACTTTTCTTTCCATTCCTGCTACTGCCACTGGGGGCCAGGCCCTCAGTGCCCCCCACCCCCCGACTGTGTGACTGGGTTCTGTCCTCAGCCCCCTTGGTCCCTCCAATTCATCCTGAACTCCTGGCCCCCGACATGGCTCCAAGCCCTCTTCTCCTCTGTCTTGCTCAAGCTCACAAGCCTTCCTCCACAGGGATCCCCAGAGCCTGCAGAATGTGTTCAACTGCCCGTGCTCTGCACCCCGTTTCCAACCGGGTGACACCCCCCCATCCCTGGCTCACAGGGCCCTTTGCACTGGCTGCCCCCTCCCCCCCCAACCCCAAGCCTTTGTTCAATTTTGGCCCTGATGCTGGGCAACCAGCGTGGAATGCCCCATCCCCTTCCGGCTTATCTAAATCCTCCTAATTCTTCAAAGACCAGCTCAAGGCCCTCACTACCCAGTGCAGCCCGCTGATTGCTCCTGGGCTGATCCCAGGCCACCCTTCTTACCTAGATGGGCGGGGTCCTGGAGAGGGTTTGTCTCTGACCACCACCGGGACTGGGAGCACATGAAGGACAGGAGTGCCTTCTGTTTCCTTAGGGGAGCAGAGCGGGCCCCCTCCCAGCTCCCCCAAGGACAGCCTTGCTTACTAGATGATGTTTTCTGGCAGGCAGAAGGAGGGGCTCCAAGAGCTCACAGCCCATCCTAGGACGGTCTCTCCTTTTCCTTCTGCCTCTGAAGACACTTGAAATCTTAAATATGTAGTTAATTTGGGTGAGGAGGCCTAACCTGAAACTTGTTAAACTAAACTTCCTTAAAAAAAAGTTACTACTCCTAACCTTAACCTTGCCTGTTAGGGGTCCTCCAGAGACCTTGTTAGTATCATCCTCCAAGAATTTTGTATTAGCTACCCAGAGAGATCTTCTGAACAAATCAAGCTCTCACTCACCCTGTTTTAAAACCTAGAAGGGGGGTGGGGGTAAAAGAGCGAGAAAGAGGAGGCAGTTTTGCATGAGAAAAGAGTATGTGTTGGTAGGTATTCTTGTTTTGAGGACACTTCTAGTGACCAAGGAAAGCAAGGGGCTAAGTGATGTCACAGGTTTTCTGCTGACTGTCACCACCTTCAGGACCCAGGTGCTGTTCTTCACGTGGACCTGAACACCTATCAGGTGGGTAGACACTACTTTCCTATTACTTAGGAGAACTACGGAACAGAGAGGTAAAGCAATCCACCCAAGATCACACAGCCAGCTGCTAAGCTGGACAGCCGGGTTTTTGAACCCAAAGTAGCAGGACGTCGAGACTGGCAGACCTGGGGCCCTCCTCTACTCCCTTCCCAGCCAGAGGCCAACATTACACCACAAGCGGCAACAGTGGGCGGGCGCTTCTGCAAACACATCTGTCCATAGGGGACGCGGAAGGCAGGGACGGAGTATTTACAGTGGCGGCAATTTCACCTCCTCCCAACTGGCCCCCGCTGCCTACCCTGTTCTCTGGGTGTGCAGGCTTGGACGCGAGATCAAAAGACACATTCTGAAGGCCCCAAATTAGGCTATTATTCTTCCCGGCCAATGCACCTGCGACTGGTCCATAAAACTGCTCAGAAAAAAACCTGGCAGCTCCAGCCAAGTAAATACGGAAATCCTCCTAATAACTGTACGAAGGTGGAAGGGTCAGGTCCTCATCCCCATTTTAGAAATTAGGAAATGGAGGAACAGAGGTGAAATGACTTGCCCAAATTCACAGAGCTGGTTGGAGCCGCAGCCAAGAACAGAAACGTGTCTCCCCGCGGACCCAGGGCTCATTCTCTGCTCGCTGCCATGGCCAAGTCCTCTTAAACTGGGATCAGTCCTCGGGGAACAGAGGGGATGGGATGGGTACCGTGCCTGCTGGCCCGTGTTAGGCAGTGCCCTGGGGAGGTTCCAGAGGATCATTAAGATTTCCAAATGCCTTTTCAGGTTGATCACCCAGGACCTACTCCATCCTGTGGCCTAACTAGTAATAATGACTGCACATAATTTGAGATTAGCTCTAAGGAGTAGGTGCTCAATAAATTCTTGGGAGATGAGTAAATGAATGGATGTCAAAGTACCCTTACACGTGAGGAGAAGCAGGGCAAGGGCCTCACAATGATTGTGCAGCAGGTGTCACACAAGGAAACCCTGCCCAGAGGCCAGTGAAGCTAGCCTGAAAACCATCTTCTAAAACCTAAAACGCAAAGGAAGCGTGAACGCTCTGGGAGGCTCAGGAGAGAAAAACTCCCTTGTTCGGAGAACGGAACAGAACAGGAACTTGAACTTGCTAAGGAAAGTAGTTCTGGGGCACAAAGCTTTGGAAGGTATCAGGGTATAAAAGCACAAGAAGAGATAAAGGAGTGGATTTCAGTGATTGAACTCGAGCACGGTAGTTAGCAGACAGAAGGTGTACAGGCCAGAGGAGAAAAAACCCACAGTTCATTCACAGGTCGCTCTCCAGGGTAGAATGCGCTGACCTCAATGTCCACTTGGTCTCTTCTGTCTAGATTTGGCGAAACTCCACTGATCCGGACTGAGACTAGCCCCAGGCCATCCCTGGAGATTCCCCGGCCTGCCAGACACCGGCAACCACTTCAAGCAGGTCCCAGGCTAAGCTGGGCTCTCTTCAGTATCATCTGGTCCGGGGACTGCCTCGGGAAGCACCCCCTTCCTAAGAGTCAGGATAGGGGCCAGACCCAGCTTTGTTCAGAATGCATGCGGATAAGGGCTGCTTAACTTGCTAGGTTTGGTCTCCAGCTCCCCGTAATAACTGGATGGAGGCAATGATAATGTATGCAGCTGGCCAACACAATGCAATGAGTTTCAAAAAGCTCCAGGAACCTGTTCTGCTAGAAAATGAACTTGACTACTAAAAACCCTGACTAGGCATACAAAATATACTAATTTTAATTTTTTTAAATGCTTCATTGAACTATGGTGACGTTCTAGAAAAAGTACAGATCCAATTAAAAGGGTATTTTTGCTTTGGGAGAAAACAGTCCTAGTTCTGGTGCAGAACTGTGTCTACAGCACTGTGTCTCTTTCTCATTACTACCAAATTTCAAGGAAGGAGAGCTAAAAGGGGGAAAACACAGGGCTGCCTCCTTTAGACAATGCTCTCCCTTATCAGGGCAGACTGCTGTCTGGTTTCCTGTCTCAAACTCTGGCCTACTGCTTCGGATGAGAACCAGGGTCCAAGAAAGGGACAGATGAGGCTTGAAAATGAGAATACCAAAACCCACCACAATCCTCTTGTAACTCACTCCGAGATAAATTCGGACTAGAACATTACACATTAGCAAACCAGAGTATCAATTGCTTTTTGAATCTAGGTTGGTTTGTGTTTTCGAAGCTAGAACCAATGACTATGAAGCATTCCAGAAAGAAACCCAATTTCCAGAATAGTCTAATTCCTAGTCTTTCAAGGATGTGGTTGCTTGTATTTATTTAGTTTTTTTCCTTAAACACGGCAGGTGTGAAAGAAACAGAATAAGAAATACCACCTAAGAAAGCTGTTCACTGTAGCAGAAAGGTTGACTTGGAAATATTAAGACAAGTTTGTAAAGGGGGAGGGGAGAAATAAAATGGGATTAAATTAGGAATAATAATTTACATGGTCAAGAAATGAAATGATTATTCCCATTTTTTTTCCTTTTGTAATTTCAGTAATTATCAGACTGGTACAATTTTTCTAAACTGTTCAGCTTAGCTTTTAAAGGTTTGAAGTTTTTCTTTTTTCCTGATAAAATACATTAGACCCTAATTACATCTATTAGCCAACCACCTCCCTCTCCCCCAAAATAGGGAGGAAAGGTAACTTGGAGTAAGCTAAACAAAGATTCTGTTTACAAAAGCTAGTAGGATTGTTAACAGCTTTGGAACTAGAACTGAAAAAGTTGCTTCGAATTTGGGTTACTTACAAATTTTAGTTTAAAGGTCCCCTGCACTATAAGTCAGCTTAGTATTTCAAGTTTGCTTCTCCCAAAGGAGAAAGAACAAATCCTATTGAAAACTGCAAGAGGCCCATCTTTTTTCAAGGAAGGTTATCAGTAACCTTCTATTTGATTCTAGTAGTTTTCTTAATATAATACTATATACTTCCCTTTACCCATAAAGAATGTGGTGGAATGTGAAGTTAAAAACCAAAGTACTATTATCATCAATTTTGGGGAGGATAGGGTCTGATTTGCTGCCGTGGCAACTCTGAATTAATTCCATTAGAAAACACTGCAGATAATTCCTTTGGATTTCAACAAAAATCCAAAAATAAGTTTAAAAAGAAACTTGCCAGGAGTTTCTTATCCAACTTATTTCTTTAAAAACTTAGTTTCTGAAGAACCAAGAGAAAAAGTTAGTAGGTTTTAAATAGTTAACCTAGAAATGTTAGCCCACAACTGACAGAATAACCCCCCCCCCAAAATGGGGATTATGAAAAAGTTGGTGTTGTAAGACAAAAAACAAGAGAAGTCTCCTTCTGTTTTCAGAATATAAGATTAAAATTTTCCAGACTGTCATTAAAATGAATTTCTTATTTCCAGTTCTCCTTTTCTTGGGGCTTTTTTTTCTTAGAACAGGTCAAAAATCAGATGTAGAATACAGCGTGGTCCTTAGGAAAATTATCCTAGCACTCAGATCTTTGTCTTTAAAAGAGATGACCCTGGGGTTCATTCCCTCAAATGTATCTTATGTTTCTGGCTTTAATACTTTTCCTAAATAAAGATCTCTTCCTTAAAAACTGAGGCGAGATTTTCCAATCAGCCCAGTGGGCCAGGAATGCTTCAACTCTCCCTCCCCATCCAGTGGGGCCTCCAGTCAGGAGCTCCACGGTGACTTGGGAACAAGGGTGTGGCCAAGGGTGGGCCACAGCCTGCAGATAATGCTAGGTCTCGGTGGCTGTTAAGGTGGCAATCCTCCCCTCCAAAATTGACAGCTTCAGGGCCAAATGCCTATCTCCAAACAAACACCCTGCCCACCTCGACTCAAGAATGGAAAACCAATAAATGCAACCTCCGTTTAGCCTTCTGGCCAACCTGCACGCGCATTTCTCAGAGTCACACTTTGGCGATGATGAATTTAAGAAGGTGCAAGTATTTATTCACTCACAGAAACACACTGGAGCAAAGGGTATATGTAAAAAGGTTAACTGACTCCTCGTTATGACATAACACAGGCCTCTTAGGCAATCGCGAGTGTGTAGAGACAGGATAACTCCCTGGGTGGAGATCGGGAGTTCAGGGGCAGGGACCACAGCCTGGTCCCGGCTACTGATCAACCAGAAAACAGCCTGAAACAGGAAAGAGCACACATATGCCACTTGGAATGTATGACGCAAACCCCAGCCTTGAAACAAAGAACAGGAAACAGCTCTGCTGGCTGTGCTGGAGAGCGAGCAGAGAAACATTGAGCCGGCCCTCCCTGACCCTATATTCATGAGCAGCTGGAGTTTTTTAAGACAACAACGGGGGGGGTGGGGGGGTGGAGGTGTTTGTTCCATGGGTGTGAAATAATAACACCAGCTTTATACAGGGGACCTGCCCTATTTACAAATAGGAGCTTCCACATACAGTAAACACCGTAAGTGAACATGTAATTTTATCACAGGCAGGCAGCAGAGACCCTTCCTAATTAACACCAGCCTCCTTTCCCATTTCTTTTGTCTCTTTCTCCCCCATCCCAATGGCTGGTCTCTAGCCTTGATCAGATTGGGGGTTAGGGCAATGATCACTGCTCAGCCTCAGCATCATGAGAAGGCAGAGAGAGCACTGGTAAGAATTCGGAGGACCCTGGGTTAGCCCTATAACTGACAACTGGACCAGTTCCGTGTGTCCCTTCGCTACACAGAACTACATTCCTAGACACAGAGTGTGGGCTACCTACAGTCGCCCCCCAAATTTCACCATCTTTTTCAACTGCATAGTTAGAAATCTATCCGCACCCAGCTGCACATCTGTTCTCCCTGTCCACGCATCTAAAGAAATTCACCTTTGGAGAATGTGACTCTGTTCCTGACATTTCATTTAACCCAAGAGTGTCATACAATCTGGAGCCCAGAATATCAATTTTTACAAGGTATCTGAAAACGTCTATTTTCCCATAAGTATATTTAAGGTAGTAAAAACCATTCATAGTCTTTTCCCCCATTATGTCTCTTTTTTTTGTTAGTTGGTCAGGACTATTCAACTCAGGTTTCCATGATCAGAGACTGAACAGAATGTGTGTAGACAAAACTACAGGTAAAAAAACCAAAACAACAACAAAACACACACACACTAAACAGGCATTACAGTGCCCATAGCAGCTAGAAGATTGGGTTTTAATTTAGAAACTTCGCAGTGAAAAAACAATAGCCTGTTTTATATCTGACAAGATTTTGTGGTCTTAGCAGCTACTTTTCTTTGTTGCTCTAACATTTTTATACCTGCGTTCCCCTTCATGAAAGCCAAGTGTTCCTTGAAGTGTATCTTTACTGAACTTAAATAGTACACTGAGCTCTTTTTCTTCTAATACTTTGGGTGCAAAGCCCACTGACTGGAGGGCTGGACATAGTTTCCCTAGAGAGTTGAAATGCATCAAACATCTCATTTCAGGTCTCTGTTAATGAGCTAAGGTCAACATATTCCATGCTTGGAGCCAGGAGAAACTCATCTGTCCATTCTCTCTCTAAAAAACACGAACTCTCAACATTTTGGAGATGTTAATATTATCAGATTGTTTTTTCCCTAAAAGCAAGTCTTTCCTCCAGTTAGGCAGATTATCATCCAGATGGATTTCTTGTAAAAATGCAGCTCAAATTCATACAGAAAGCACTAAAAAAAAAAAAAAAAAAAAAAAAAGTGCAAAATTGCTCAGTGGAAATACCTATAATGAACAACTGCCTATTCTACTCCATTTTGCTAATAATTATACACTAAATGTAAACGAAGTCACAATACCACTACATACTTCTCCCCAAATGCCAGACTCTTGTGAGAATATAACCGATGATATATTTAAAGTATCCTGGGTGATATTAGTAGAAAAATGCATTCTGAGCTAGTAAAAAAATTCAGTGCAAAATGTTTATTTTAATGCAATACAGGATGAGCAATTTCCACTTTCCGTTTCACCTGACTTATTAAATATAAGTCCAGTTCAAACAGGTTCTCCATCTATTATTATTGTATATAGCTGTGAAATGTAACGCAGAAGATTCTCCCTGATATCTGCCAAAGTGGATATGACAATTCCAAGTATTATCTGCCATCTCCAAGAAAGCCACTCTGAAATGTTAGTAAGTCCCAAGGGTCCAGGTCCAGAGGTCAGTCCCTCACACACGGCTCGAGTCCCTAACGCTGCAGGCACTTGCCGAAGGCGCTCTCCGCCTCCAGCCTCGCTGCAATCCTTGCTCCAGTGGCACTGCGGCAGGTTCTCGGTGTGCCCCCGAGGAGGACTCTCCAAACCCGGACAGCTCTTTTCTCCTGCCCCTGAGGATCCAGACACCCTGGCAGCTCCCGGGCTCCAGGAGTGAGAATGGGATGCTGCCTTCAGTCCCAACGGCCCCAAGTTTCTTCCCAGAGGGCCCGGGAGGGAGCTCCAAGTTTGCTCCGGCGGGCGAGCGGTCGCGCGCCCCGTCCGAAGAGGGGGGCGGCGGGGGGCGGGGAGGGGAGGGCGCGGGAGCGGGGGGTGGGGGACCCGGAGGGGGAGGAGCAGGAGTGCGCGGCCTCCTCGCTACCTTTCTCCCAAACAACGTTGCCACACGCGGAGAGCACTGAGATTTCTGGGGCTTTGGAGGGAATCGCGAGCGGGCGGGAGGGCGAGCGGCAGCCGGGGGACCACACAGGTGAGCCCCCGCCCGTGGCCTCGCCGGGGCCGCGGCGGGCGCCGCGGGTCTCGGTCCCCCGCACCGCGGGATCCGCACGGTGGCTCCCCCGAATCCCACACTTTCAACCGCCGAACCCGGGGCTCCCCCCTCCCCCTCGCCTCCCCTTCCGCCCCCACCCCCGGCTTCGAGGAGCTGTTGCACTTTCCCAAGCCCACAGGCGCCCCCACCCTCGCGCTGCACCCCCGACCCATTAACTGCGCGACCCCCCTCCGGGGGAAAAAAAATGAGACCGGACGAGTCAAAAAGGGCGACAGCAGGAGTCGGGGCGGGGGAAGGTGAGGGAGAGGGACTTACTTTTCGAGGCGCGGTGCTGAGCGCTGCAGACGAGAAATAAAGGCCCGGCTCCGAGCCGCCTTGAACCCCGCGAATGCAGTAATGTCAGCGCGCCAGCCGGGGCGGCGGTGGCGGTGGCGGCGCAGGGCACGGGGACAGGAACGGGGACGGGCGCGCGTGCGGCGGGCGCTCGCGCTGCGCTCCGGATAGGGCCCCGGCTCCGCGCGGCTCCGCTCCTGGCTCCCCTCTGGCTCCTGGCACCAACTCCGGGCAGTCACATGACGCCGGCGCCGCTCGCTCTGCGAGCCTCCCGGGGCTGGCGAGGTAAGTAGAGGCTGGGACCCGGGGTGGGAGGGTCAGGGAGGGGAGAGGGAGCCGCCGCGGCCGCCCGGGCTGGGCGGGTCCCCACCCACTTGGGTGGAGGCAGCCGCCGGAGGGGTCGGCCGAGTCACTCGCGCAAACACGCACCCCGCCCTGCGCCCTTCCCCCGCCACCCCCGCCTCCCGCGCCGCCTCCGCCCCGCCCCGCCCAGTCACCCGGGGACGGCCTGACAGACATTCATTATTCCCCGGAGCCGGGCGCCGCCCCGCCGGCCCAACCTGTCCGGCGAGGCGCGGGGCGGCCGAGGGGCTGGGCGTGCGCGGCGCGGCCCCCGCCCCGGAGCCTCCGCCCTCCGCCCCCCACACCCCCGCCCGGCCCGGCCCGGCCCGGCCCCGCGCTCCCGCCCCAGCTCCGGAGTCCCCGCCCGCGCCCCCTCCCTGCGCCCCCCGTCCCCCCCGTCCCCCGCCCGCTCGGGACCCGCCGCCGCGCCGCCGCCCCAGCCCGGGGGGAAGGAAGGGCGGCGCTGCCCGCTCCGGGCGTCACAGGGCTGCAGCCCGCTGCGCCGCTTCCAAAACACACAGCCGGGCGCGCGGGCCGGCCGAGGCGGGGGACCCGGGCGGCCAGGCCATCAATCAGCCGGCTCCGGCGGGAAGGGCGGCCCCGGGCGCGGCGGGAAGGGCTGGGCCCCGCGGCCAGCGCGGCCCCTCCTGGGCCGAGTGCGTGCAACTCTCTTAAAGAAAAAGCAGGAAAAGGCAGCGGCGGTGAAGGAGCGGGAGGAGCGGGGCGGATTCGGGGCAGAAGAGCGGCGGGAAAGGGGAGGGCAGTGGGGAGGACTTAAACCCTAAAACGCTCCTGAGTTTCCAAGGTCACTCGACGCGGTGTTAAGAGCGATCTTTCTTTGTGCCCGGGGCGCCGGGTCCCCTCGTCGCCCGCCCCGCGGAGGGGCTGCCCGGGTCGGGCGTGGGGGGCGCGTCCCCGCCGCCGCCCCCCACCCCGGCCCCGGGCTTCTTTGAAGGTCCTGGGACCCCCGGAGGCAAACTTCCCTCGGGCCGGGCCTGCCACTGGAGCGGGAAGGCTACCGGTAGCAGCGGCATTTGCTCAGCCGGGCCTGCCTGAAAAGTTGGCAAACTTCGGTCGGGCTCCTCCTGCCTGGAGGGAGGACTTCGGGCCAGCAGAGGGCTCGCCCCGGCGACCGCTCATTTTTTTGTCGCTTCCCCGGGACCGCGCGAGCGTGCTTGGTGCGGGGAGGCGGAAACGCGCCTGCGGTCCCAGCCAGGCCCCTGGGAGAACTTGGTATAGCGTAGCCCCCGAGTTTAATGCTTTTTTGAATTTCTTTTAAACAGTATTAATGTAATAAAGAATGTAATAAAAAGAACAAAGGACAAATTGGTTCAATTGTTTTAGTCCTGCGTAATGTTTAAAAACGCCCTGCTTCAGTGTATGGCTTGTTATTGCTTCAAGATGTTTTAAAGGCCCTTTAAGTTCACCATTCTCACTTTGATGCTTCATCCAAGCATGGTACTACTTAAAACCTAGAGATACAGTATATACCGAGCCCCATCATGTAGCCACGCAGTATTATAAAATTAGTACCGGGTAACCTCAAGTAGTGAAATTGCATGTTATAAAAAAAATGCACATAACATAAAAGACCACGTGGAGAAGAGCCAGCTCTGACACTCGTTCCTGTGCCATCTCTCTGTTCCATAAGATTAATCTTTAAATGTAAAAGGGATGAGGAGTTTCTGTTAACGAGAAAAGGACAGATGCAGGAAAATAAGTTGGATTTGTGTCAATCACTAATTGCAATTCATTGATCACTGACATCAAATGTCTCATTGGTTGGCTTAGATGTGTATTAGCTGAAAGACCGTATTAGTGATGACTGATGAAATCCTTTTGCATTTCTGGGTCTGGCTCCGTAGTGGGGGCTCCAAAACGATAGGCTTTGCTCAGAGGACACTAGAGGTGAAGACCTAATGCACAGAAACCCGTGTTCTTTACATTGCTCATGTGGGTGTGGACCCAAAGGAGAAACGAAATAGGTCTGAGAAAAGTGTGATCCAAGATAAGCAGGGAGTGGCTTTGATATGGAAGGTGGGGGAAGGAAGAGAAAAGTGGTAATGTTCAGTGCCCTGTGGGGACAGCTGAAACACAGTTTGTACCAAAATGAAGGATCCAGGGGAGGAGACCACCAACCAATTGGTACCTATCAGACCAGAAATGCCTGGAGTCATCTTTGACTCCTCCCTTCCCTTAGCTAGTCAGAGCACTGTCATTCACTGAATCTTGGACCTCCTCCATCCCTATCTATTTCTTGACCATTCTGGTGCAGCCCACTGCCACAGTGTCTTGTTGGTCATCTGGTTTGTAGTGGGGGCTGAAGTGTGGGAAAGGGATTGGAGCAAGGGAACAATGAGAATACTTTTTCTAAAATGCAAACTTAAATGTGTCAATGTATTCATTACATTCCCATCGGATAAAGTCCAAGAGTTTACTACCTGCGCTGACCTGGCCTCCATCTATCTTTATAGACCCATCTCCTTCTATTACCCCCCACCTTACTCAGCCCTCCAGCAACGCTCTACTTTTTCCCCTCCAACTCACTCTCCCCACCTCTGGCCCTTTGCACATGCTGATTTTTCTAGGTGGACTAGCCTCCTTGTCTTCTCCCCCAACTCCTAACTTCCACTCTCATTTCTGTACATTCTTTCCATCCTTTAATTATTGACTTAGATGACATTTTCAACAAAATGGTTCTTGTCTTACCACCATCCCTCACCCCACCTTTGGATGAGTGGAGGCACTCCTTCTTCGTGCTCTGACAGCACTCACGCTTCACCTCTTGTAACTCTTTCTTTCTTTCTTTCTTAAGATTTTATTTATTTATTTGACAGACAGAAAGAGAGAGGGAACAAAAGCAGGGGGAGTTGGAGAGGGAGAAGCAGGCTTCCCGCTGAGCAGGATGCGAGGCTCCATCCCAGGACCCTGGGATCATGACCTGAGCTGAAGGCAGACGCTTAAGGACTGAGCCACCCGGGCGTCCCTGTAACTCTTTCTTATAACTGGTTATTTAACTCTCTTTCCATGACTCTGAAATAAAAAACTCTGTGAGAGCATGGACATTGCCTTTTTAGCAAAATTGTATTCTCGTGGCCCAGGTGCTCAATGCATATTTGTAAAATGAACAAATGTCAGCTATGAATTGGGAAGAAGTCATTCAGAGACTAAACAGATGAGAGAAGAATTGGCAAGCGTCAAGGTGGCAGTGGCCATGAACTGTATATACCTTTGAGATAGTGAAAAGGAGGGAGTTCTTTCTCCCTGAATGTCTTTGAGTGGTAGAGTAAGATGGTCAAAGTGGCGCCTGGGTCTTCTTTTTATCCTTAACATTAGCACAGTGCCCGCACTTGGTCGGTTATTCAAGACAATCCCCATAAACGATATATCTCAATCTTGGTCCTTGTCCTAGCTGCTTTACTCTTGTTCTTTGAGGACAGTAGGCCGGTCTGGTTTAGGTTTGGGGCAGCACATACTGGGGGAAGGATACCTGTCCCTGTCCCCAGCCTTGTTGCTCCCAACCAGTCATGGTAGCCCCAGTCTCTTTTGCCAGTGACTGGCCAGAGTAGTAGATAGATGACCTAGTTCTAGCCAGTAGGACAGGAAGGGAAGTGTGCTGGGGCTTGTTTTTCATCCTGAGTAAAGGAAACTCTTGCAAGGATAAACCCCCAGACTTGCTTTGGAAGTTATGTGAGAATGCGATTCTTGAAGCTGTGGCAGCCATCTTGTAAACATGAGAGGAAAGCAAGGTTTCAGATTTCCATACGGAGAGCTCTTTATTCATCATTAGTCCTCAGGGTCAGGGTCTGGTAAATAGAAGGTGTTCCAAAAGTAATTGTTGATTAATGGCTGACAACTGAAGAGTAACAACGTGTTGAAACTGATTCAGAGCTGCGTGGATCCAAACTACCGCACACCTCCATTTTCTCTTCTGTGGCTTGTATCATAGTTAGCTCCATTTCAGGAGGTCTCTTTCTGCTACGCAAAGACATATTCTTAAGATTCCTCCTTCTTCCACTCTCTTCCAGAGCTTTTCCATTCCTTCTCACAGGAAAGTTTCTCCTTTTCATTTGACAATGCACATTACAAAGGTAGAAAAGTGTCATGTGTTTAAGAAATTATGAACAACACAGATAACATCTACCTTAAAGGATAACAAAGCCATGTAGTTTTTTCTTTTTTTTTTTCTGCTAGCTTTATTGAGATATTATTGGCCTATAGCATAGGTAAGTTTAAGATGTATGACATAGTGGTTAGAGACACCTATATATTGCAAACGATTGCCACAATAAGGTTAGTTAACATTTCCATCCCCTCACATATGTGTGTGTGGTGATAACATACGTAAACTTACCGTCATAACAACTCTCGAGGACATAACACAATATTGTTAATTATATTTACCATGCTGTACATTAGATCCCTAGACCTTTTTCATTTGGTAGCTGGAATTTTGTGCCCTTTGACTGATATCTCCCCATTTCCCCCCAGCCCCTGGAAACCACCATTCTACCGCCTCTTTCTATGAGTTTTGGCTTTTTTTGATTCCACATATACGTGAGATCATACAGTGTTTGTCTTTCTCTGTCTGACTTATTTCACTTAGCATGATGCCCTCAAGGTCCACCTGTGCAAAAGGTAGGATTTCCTCCTTTTTTAATGTGTGTGGGGGTATATATATGTGTGGGGGGGGAGGTATATATGTGTGTGTGTGTATACATGTGTATATGTGTGTGTATATAT
>ML101924.1:70040-90577 GCA_003697995.1 Taxidea taxus jeffersonii | reverse complement strand
GTATACATGTGTATATGTGTGTGTATATATGTATGTGTATATATATGGGTGTGTGTGGGTATATATGTGTGTGTGTGTATGTGTGTGTGCATGTGGGGGGGTATATATGTGTATGTGTGTGTGTATATATATATATACAGTGCGAGAGTGAGAATGAAAGAGAGACTTTTTTTTTTAATCCATTCATCCATCAGTACTCGTTTCAATATATTGGCTATCATAAATTATGCTGCAATGAACATGGGAATGCAGCTGTCTCTTTGAGATAGTGATTTCATTTCCTTCAGATATCTACCCAGAAGTGGGATTGCTGGATCCTATGGTTCTACTGTGAACTTTTGGACGAACTGCCATTCTGTTTTCCACAGTGGTTATGCCAATTTACATTCCCCTCAACAATGCAGAAGGCCCCCCTTTTCTTTACACCCTCACCAATACTTGTCGCTCATCTTTTTTATAACAGCCATTCTAATAGGTGTGGGGTGATATATTATTGTGGTTGTGATTTGCATTTCTCTGATGATGAGTGATGTTGAGCACTTTTCGCACACCTCTTGGCCATTTGGATGTCTTCTTTGGAAAAATGTTTATTCAAGTCAAGTCCTTTGCCCATTTTTTAATCAGACGGTTTGTTGGTTTTTGTTACTGAGTTATATGAGTTCCTAATACACTTTGGATATCAACCCCTCATTGGTAGATAGTTTGCAAATATCTTCTCCCATAGTGTAGATTGTCCTTTCATTTTGCTGATTGTTTCTTTTGCTGGGATGAAGCTTTCTAGTTTGATGTAGTCCCATTTGTTGATTTTTGCTTCCGCTGTTTGTGCTTTTGGTGTCATATCCAAAAAACTGTTGCCAAGGCCAAGGTCAAGGAGGTTTTTTCCCATGTTTTCTTCTAGTCATTTAACAGTTTCTAGTGTTACATTTAAGTTCTGAATCCATTTTGAGTTAATTTTTGTAAGCGTTGTTAAGATATGGGGTCCAGTTTCATTCTTTTGCATGTGAATATCCAGTTTTCCTAATATCGTTGGTTTTATTTTGTTTTTTTTTAATATTTTATTTATTTATTTGACAGAGAGAGAGAGAGATCACAAGTAGGCAGACAGGCAGGCAGAGAGAGAGGGCTAAGTAGGCTTCCTGCTGAGCAGAGAGCCTGATGTGGGGCTCGATCCCAGGACCCTGAGACCATGATCTGAGACGAAGGCAGAGGCTTAACCCACTGAGCCACCCAGGCACCTCCTAATATTGTTTTTATTAAAGGGACTATCCTTTCCCCACTGAGTATTTTTGGCTCCTTTGTCAATATTAGTTGACCGTATATGTGTGGGTTTATTTCTGGGTTTTCCATTCTGTCCTATTGCTCTATGTGTCTGTTTTTATGCCAGTACCACATTACTGCGATTGCCATAACTTTGTAATATAGTTTGAAATCAGGGATTCTGATGCCTCCAACTTTGTTCTTAGATTTGCAAAGCCATATGTTTTTGAAATAAAATTATAAATGCTAGACTAAGGATCATCTATCTCAAAAGCATTACAAAGGACCTAGAGATTCTCTTTGGTTTCTCCCAGATTCCACCAATATTATCCATCAATCCATCCATTCATTCAATTTTGGTTTGCCAGGAAGTAGTGAGGTAGAGTTAGGTGACCAAGAGTTATAATAAATATGAAACTGAATGTATGATCTCTCCCCTTCCCCCACCCGACCCCCTCCAGGAGCTCTCAACATTTCTAGGACAGATGGAACTGTCGTGGATTATGGCTACATTTCTAGTACAATTGGAACTGTCGCGGATTATGTCTGGCAAGGCAATGCAACTGGAGGACAGTGGTACAAAACAGTTGAAATGTTGGATCTTGGAATCTAAGTTGAAGAGCTAAAACAGAAGGGAACGCTGGAGAGATGGCCAAAGGATCAGCGAACTGGACATTTTAAACGCATCGAGGAGAGGGCATATTGGGAATAGTGTAGTGAATGACCGGAAAGGTTAGGAGATGAGCAGTTGGAGAGTGGGGACATGTGGCCTTAACATTTAAAGATGGCACAGTACCAGAGATGACAAGGCTCAGGGTGTACCTCTGAGTGTGGGAGACTAGAAGAGTTGGTGAGACCAAGGGAAAAAATGACTGGGGTACTGAGCAAGTTCATGGAGCCTAAAAATTACTCAGAATTGTGGCCGGACTTGGGGTCAAGAGCAAGACCCAGGCCATCAGGCCACATCTTTCGTTCATGAGAAAAAGACTTCAAGGACCTGGTGAGCAGCAGCAACCAGGAGAGAACAGTTAAGACACAGCCTCCTTTGTCTATGATTAAATTTGCTTTCCCTGCATCATGATTATTTGAGTTAAAAATAATCATTCGTATGAGGTTGTTTATTGGTTATTTTACTAATAAAATATGTCAATAGTTTTGTACTTTTTATTGCAAATGTACTATTTCTGCTTCATTGAGTGCTCGAATCCCCCTTTGGAGGGAGGAGAGGACTTGTCAGGGATCTTAAATACAATTTATTATATCATTTCAAAGGGAATACATTACTATACTATTTGAAAGGGAAATGAAAGGTAATTTCCAAATCAATGACCTACGCATATAAAGATGTAGAATGTAGCTTATTTCGAATTTGGGGACTACCTAGATTTCTCCTGTGCTGGGGGCAGAGTGCATAATGAATGGAGGAACCCACAAAGTAAGGGAAACCACTTGCCATTTTTCGGCTGATTTCAGAATGAGCCTGATTTTATCCTCTCTCATGGAAAAATTATCGGCACTGAAGTCCTGGGTTTAAGTTAGTTGAGCTAAGTATGGGTTGAACCTTTCACATAGGTCTGCCGTGGGTGCAGGAATGATAAAGCTAGCAAAGAGAGGGTGTGGGAATTATGTTCCAGGGAAGTGGCCTGGCCACCTTCCTTTTTCTGCTCATTCCAAGTGTGCTGCACACCGAAACCCCAAACCCCGAAGACTGAAGTGCTTACCTCCATGGCAGCCCACATGTGTTTCCCTGGAACTTGCTGGGGAAGAAGACTTTTGGCCTTTCCTTTCTTAGCCTCTCAGGCCGGCCAGCTAGTGAGGCCAGACTTACAAATACTTGAGAAGCTTTGCTGATATGTTCTGGGAAACAGTCAGCAGATGGTAGGATCATATGAACCGTGGAGAGTTCTTCATCACCTTTATCATTCAAAAAGATTTGCTACCTGAAGACAATATTAAAGTCATAATAATGGTCCTATGGAAGTGATCGGAGTAGGGTGATTTTTTTTTTCTTTGCCTTTGAATACTTTTCTGTTTTTTTTTTCTTTTTCTTTAATGAGTATATATTACTTTTGTGATGGAAGAAGAAGGAGAGGGAGAAGAAGGAGGTGTGCTTTTAAAAAGAGCTGAGAGGGATGCCTGGGTGGCTCTGTTGGTTAGGTGACTTTGGCTGGAGTCATGATCCCCATGGTCGAGATTCCAGGGGTCTGGGATGGAGCTCCACATTGGGCTCCCTGCTCAATGGGGAGCCTGCTTCTTCCTCTCCCTCTGCTGCTCTGCCTGCTTGTGCTTGCTCTCTTTCTGTCAAATGAATACATAAAATCTTTAAAAAAATAAAAAGAGCCAAGAAAGAAATGTGCACGTTGTATATGATTAAATGTGGGCCCTCGGGGCACCTGGGTAGCTCAGGTCATGATCTCAGGGTCCTAGGATCGAGCCCCGCATCAGGCTCTCTGCTCAGCAGGGAGACTGCTTCCCCCCAACCCCCCGTCCGCCCCCCCCACCCCGTCTCTCTGCCTACTTGGGATGTCTCTGTCAAATAAATAAATAAAATCTTAAAAAAAAAAAAAAGTGGGCCCTCAAAGCACAATTTTGCGGGCGGTGTCCTTGAAAGCACCCTGGACCCAGAGGTGTGGTTGTGTGCTTGTGAATTTTGAAGGAGGGTGGAGTGAGAAGGGAAGGGCTCACGCAGGGGCGGGCTGTGGGAGAGGGTGAACATCTCCTTCTAGTGACTCTAACTTCTTCACGGCTGCTTGAATGGTGGGACCTGTGCGGGTTTTTGGAACTGGAATTCTTCTCCTCAGAAGAATCCGCATTTATTTTAGAAACCACTCCAAGGAGTTAATGTTAAAAACAAGAACAAAAATAGAAAGCCCAGCACGTTGGACTGAGTAGAGCCCAAGTTCCTATTTCTCAAAAGATAGAAGCGTACTTCCTGGAGCACAAGGTCCAGTCACCCTGTCCCTGGGTCTGTCGCCGGGATCTGTTGATTCAGCGGGAAACACAAGAGTCTGCGGGCTGCGCGGGGCCTGACTGTGCCAGGCTCTGGTCGGCTTCCCAAAGCACCATCATTGATCCAGGGGCGAGGAGGACGGCGCCTCGGCTATCGGGGTTCTAGCTTCTCTCGGATTTCTTCCTAAGTTACATCTGTTTGTTATTGTTCTTAAAGTTTTCTGGGTAACTATAAGCAACAGACCTTGTCAGTTCCTCTTGAGATCGCCCACTACTCCCCACCCTTATTTCTCACCTCCCAGCATCCTGTTTGTCTCCCTGACTCTGTCCCCCACCCTATCCCCACCCCCGCTCAGCTTTTAGCCATGTTTTGCTCCCCTCAGGTAGTAAATTTTAAATTTCTATCATTTTGTCAGTGTTCTCCATACCCCAGGAGGCCTGCCATGGATTCATTTTGTGTTCATTGACTTATGACTGCTTCTCCTGTGAATACTTTTCAAATGTGTGCCATGGGGACGCCTGGGTGGCTCAGTGGGTTAAGCGGCTGCCCTCCGCTCAGGTCATGATCCCGGCGTCCTGGGATCCAGTCCGGCATCCGGCTCCTTGCTGGGCAGGGAGGCTGCTTCTCTCTCTGACTCTGCCTGCCACTCTGTCTGCCTGTGCTCACTCTCTCTGACAAATAAATAAATAAAATCTTTAAAAAAAAAATGTATGCCATGAACATTCCATGTGTGTCTCCCCTACCTTGTCTTGAAGACGCTGCACTTCCAGAAAATTTGGAAGGGTAGAGAGCCTAAGAGAAAATATGGGAAACTTTGAATGGATGGACAGGGTCTTTTTTGGTGAGTTTTGCCTATTTAAAATTACTGTTATGATAGGAACAAAAAAATCTACAATGTATATTGTGTTTATACTCTCATCGGGATAATCTTTAGCTTATTACATTTTAAAGAACATTTTGGCCTGTCCATAACTTTATATGAACTATTTACACTTACATTTCGATTTTACTCAGTATTATTGCAAATGGCTCTATTAGCTATTAAACACTATGGAATCCGGCATCTCTTAAGTCAGGTTTAGAGAAACACTAAAAAATTCTTTTGTTTTGTTTTGTTTTAAGAATACCAGCATGAAAAAGTCATCAGTACCCCCCTGAATATATGGTTCTGCCTAGTAGTGGTATGTTCACAGGAGAGAAAATTCATTTTCTAAAAAAAGGAGGAAAATACTTTCAAACTCATTGAATACAACTTTTGCTACACGGTAATTTATCTAATCAGTTTCATTTTCTCCACTGAAGATAATAAAAATAGAGACTCAAAAGAAGCAGAAATGGACCATGATATACTCTTAAACTCCTTTCTCCTAATACTTTGTAGATGTCCAAGAGGTTAAGATTCCCTTCAGATACACACATTTTCTCTTTTCCATATTTGCTTATTTGGCAAATTTCTCAAATACAATTCGCTTTCTTTCACTTAGTGCTGAAAAGACAAGGGCATCTTAAGATCCCAAGAAGATTCAGGAGGAGAGAGGAAAGGTCTCCGTGAGGGTTTATTACCATGTCCCAGGAGAGATGATTTTGGTAGAATCTTAGTTAGCTTCCCCTGTTCGCCACCCCCCAAATTTCTCAAGGTGTTTCCTTTTCCGTTGCCTTTGAACATACTTTGCCAAAAGTCTAGTCCTCAGGACTTTGTGATTCTGATTAGATGATGGTTCTAGGAAATGAGTAGTGCCATTTGGATGACAAGATCTGTCACATTTCCTAATGTAGTTACCTTTACTTTCTTCTGTACTTCAAGCAAAAGTACACTTAGAGCTTAAAAACAAACAAACAAAAAACCCAGCTAATTTAATCTTAGACCATTTGGTACAGATGACCTGATGAAGATGTATTGTCTAATTCAGACACAGTGATTGCTATGTCTGATGCCTGCCCTAATAACACTGTTGATTATGTTATGTCAAGTCTGGATAACAGTCTTTCTATTCCATAGTCTTTAAAAACTAGGAAAGCGGGACGCCTGGGTGGCTCAGTTGGTTAAGCGGCTGCCTTCGGCTCAGGTCATGATCCCAGCGTCCTGGGATCGAGTCCCACATCGGGCTCCTTGCTCGGCAGGGAGCCTGCTCCTCCCTCTGCCTCTGCCTGCCTCTCTGTCTGCCTGTGCTCGCTCCTGCGCTCTCTCTCTGACAAATAAATAAATTAAAAAAAAAAAAAAACTAGGAAAGGAAAGCAATATTTGTTCAGCTTATTTTAAAGAAAATGTTTCATATATATATACATACATATATATGTATATATGTATGTATATATTAAGATATATACATACATTATGTATATATTAAGATTTTATTTATTTATTTGACAGACAGAGATCACAAGTAGTTGGAGAAGCAGGCAGGGAGAAAGAGAGGAGGAAGCAGGCTCTCCGCGGAGCAGAGAGCCTGACGTGGGGCTCAATCCCAGGACCTTGGGATCATGACCTGAGCTGAAGGCAGAGGCTTTAACCCACTGAGCCACCCAGGCGCCCCTCTTATATTATTTTTTTAAATGAGTCTAATTCAGATTTTCCTTTTGAATCTAAGAAAGAAATATTCCAAAAAAGTTTAAAAAATTGTTTTTATACTCTAGAATTATCTACTCCCCTCCCCTTCAGCTTCTCTGTGCAATTTATGTTTCTAGTTAGCTTGACCTGCAATAAGTTGATTGTAAGCTAACTGGGGTAGGGGCTTTGTCTTTTTATAGCTCCTGTTACAATTCTTTATATTTAAACAGACAGTTCTGTATTATCCCAACAGCTAACTGACTTTACAATTTAAACTTTTTTTTTATAGATTTTTTTATTCATTTATTTGACAGACAGAGATCACACAAGTAGTCAGAGAGGCAGGCAGAGAGGGGAGGGGAGAAGCAGGCTCCCTGCCTAGCAGAGAGCCCAACTCGATCCCGGACCCTGGGATCATGACTCGAGCCGAAGGCAGTGGCTTAACCCACTGAGCCACCCAGGCATCCCTGACTTTACAATTTAAATAACTTGTTTTCTCATTAGAACTTATGTATCTATATAAGGATGCTGCTACTCTGATTTATATAGTATCAATTTGCATTTTATGTTTTATACCTTGTTACATATTACTTGCTTTGGTAGCTCTGAGTTATGTTCCTGAAAATGTAAGCTTTATTCAAGACAGTGTTTATTAGAGCCTAACTTTTTAGGAAAAATATTACAATTAAATGTTATATTTAAAATATTGTAATTAAAATTCCATTCAAAATGTCCTCTTTATAACATATAAAAATGGAGAGAAAATTAGACTGGGGATTAAACAAGGAATGGCCATGTAAATAATCAAAGAAGGCGACATCCATGCTTACGCGTGAGGTTAGGGCCCTCCTTCTCCAATTATCTTCATTTATCATTGTTGCTTGGATCCAATTAAATGAAAAGAAATATAGTAGGATTTGTAAAGGTCCTATGAAGATGAGACCAAATGGTCAGAAAGCAACTTGAGGAGTATTACATTTTTCCTGAAGGTTTTGCCTTAAATCAAGAAAAGAGACTTCCTCATACAGGCTCACCTATCGTTATCATGGGAATCAGAAAAATCGCTGACTGTGAAAAACACCAACAACACAGAAAGTAATTAATTCCATACAGTATTTCTTTTACCTCTGATTGTACAAACACACTCTAGCTATTTGCCAAAGCCCACAGAGGCAGAGACCAAAAGAATTCCCGCATTCTGCTGCTGACTTGGTTATCTGAGGTAAGTGGCTATTTGATCAAAAACACACCCAGAGAAAAGAGAGTAAGAATTCCTTGGGAAGGAAACTCTCAATGTTAATTAAATTGGCATTATTAGAAAATAGAGCACGGTGGATGTTTATTAGCTTGGTCGGCAATGGTCGTGCTATACTTTTCGGGGCTGTGACATCATACTAACAATGTCATTGCTATTCCCTATTTCCCACTTGTGGGAGGATTTGTGCCCAAGTAGATAAAAGAGAGTTGGATTTTCCAGTGCTTTCTCTGGCACTTCCTACTGTCAGGGCTCTGGCTGGGTGTGAACACTGATATGCTGTTTTCCAGTGATTTAATTGAAAATCTATTAACAATATTTGCTGACCCCTACTTAGATAGGGGTGGAATTAAGTATTTTTCAAGGTTCCGGTCCTCGGAGACCTTAGTCCAAAATGGAAACCAGACACATATCTTCACACCAAGATAACTAGTGGTATGAGGAAGTAAGTGATATATTTTCTGAATGGTAATCCAAACTGAGTGTGGTATCACTGTGGCTTCAGAGGGTCTGGAAAAGCTTCCTGTGAGAGCAGCTGAGCCTAGAAGCATGAGATAGCCAGAAGAGGCCCAGGCCACTGTGGTTCCAACAAGGGGGGCCTTGTGGACTTAGGGAACAGGTTTGAAAGACCAGTGAGAGCTAGAAGGGACAGTGCTTAAATTTAGATCAGGGAGTGGAGACGTCAACCAGTTGAAAAGTTGGATTTTCCAAGGCCAACTTGAATATCATGACATTTTTCCCTGTTCAATTAAGGTATCTGCTAAGTGCGATTCAATATTTAAAGTTTTGCGACGCTTATGTAAATACATTTACATAACTTTGTTTTCCTCAGATTATATCCTGATTTGGTATTTGGAAAATAACATAATTTATTCAGTCATAAAATACTTGCTGACTCTCGTGCCAAGTACAAGACTGAACATTTATGTAATATTTCAACAATTACGTATTAGGGGTACTTGGGGGTACAACATAGAACAAAAAGAAACATCTCTGTCCTCATGGAGCTTGTATTCTAGTGGTATATTAGTTTGCTGGGACTGCCACAGACTGTCTTAAACAACAGAAGCTTATTTCCTCACAGACACAGAGACTAGAAACCTGAGATCAAGCGGTCAGCCAGACTGGTTCCTTGTTAGGACTGTGAGGGAAGGATCTATTCTAGGCCTATCTCCCTGGCTTGTGGCTGGTCATCTCTCCTTGTGTCTTACATTGTCTTCTCTCTATACTTGTTTGTATCCAAATTTCCTCTTCTTATAATGACACAGTCACACTGGGTTAGGGCCCACCCTCATTTTAACTTAATTACTTTGGAAACACCCTATCTGCAAATACAGTCACATTCTGAGGCGCTGGGGGTAAGGACCTGAACATATGCATTTTGGGAAGGACACAGTTCAGCCCATAATAAGTGGGCATTGATGTCAGAGCAGTTAATCAAGTCTAGAACGTGGGCGGTCTTGGTCTCTGTGTACCAGGCACAGTTCCACGCATGCTCATGTCCCTCATCGCATTTAATGCTGTAACCAGCCCCGGAGGTAAGTATTGTTCCCCAAACTTTACAATGAGGAGACTGAGGGCAGACCACGCTAGTTCTTAGGGGTGTTTGCTTGAGCCGCACCGTGCTTAATGTTTTCATTGGTCAAGGCCTTGGAAAGGAAAATTGAGCCAGGGCTGAATGTGTAGGCTATATATTTGTGACTAATTCAGAGTCAGAAGCAATTTCTGAGTATTAATGTAAAGAGCGAAGGTCTTTTTATTTTTATTTTTTAACATTAGGTTCTCAGAAAAAAAAGATAAAAATAATATTTGATAATTATCTTTTTTTCTCTATAAATAATCCCATATATTATTTTATGAGTATATAATATAGTAACACATTATTACAAATAACCACAGTTACTTATAGTAAATATATAACTATCTATTAAATAAATGCCACATTTTTTATAGCAATGATCACTTCCTTTGAATTAGCTAGATTCAAGTAAAGTTCCAGGTCACTTCTGACCCATACCTTTTCATTCATCTCCAAACTAGGAAGCTTGCCTTGGCACTACTCCTATGGGAGGAATCCTCATATTACCTGTTTTGCCTGTGTCCATCATGATGCTCCTCTGGTGGACAGATTCAGATTTAGCAAACTTATGGAGGATGTAGTGTCATACGGCAGGCAATTTCATGGAAATCCACACGGTTCATAAATATGGAAAACGAAAGGATAATACGCATTTTTTATGAGCATCAATTTTTATGCAGTTATTTTACAGGGAAAAAAGTACTTAACTTTTTTTTTTTTTTTTTTACTTAAGGTAACCAGTGGATAATTTAAAATGTAATTTAAATATTGAAACAGGGATCCCTGGGTGGTTCAGTCAGTTAAGTGTCTGCCTTCAGCTCAGATGGTGATCCCAGGGTCCTAGGATGGAGCCCCACATGGGGCTCCTTGCTCAGCAGGGAGCCTGCTTCTCCCTCTGCCTGCTCTGCCTGTTCTGCTGTAGCTCTCCCAGCTCCTGCTCTCTCTCTGACAAATAAATAAATTAATTAAAAAAAAAAGATTGAGACAATATAGGTATATATTAGAGTCCAAAATGCAACATTTGCATGAACTTTCAAGATGAAACTCATTTAAAAGGAGTGGCTTTTCTTTGGAGTTGTGCCTTTAGCGCAACAGAGATGTGAACTTGCCCTTCTCCTTTCGAGGGCTGGGGCTGGGGGGGGGGGGGGGGGGGGGGGGGGGCAGGGGGGGGGCTGAGGGGTGGGTCTCAGGAGAAAGCCTTTGAAAAGTTCTGAAATTTTCTTCATTCAGTTTTCCTAACAACCATGTGAGGTATATTATCCTCATTTAAGAGATTAGAAAACAGAAGTTTGGGTAAATTATCTTGCCCTAGTTTACACAGTGAGTAACTAGCAGAGGCAGGTGTTAAATTCACACTTTCTAACTCCAATACCCAGGCATTTTATACTGTACTACATCCTTGGATGTACTTCTTGTACTCCTTAGATGAATGAGGCTTCTGTCCTCCTGAGGCTGCAGAGAATACCAGTCTGCATGTCCACATGGTCCGACCTCATTTACTCATGGATTCATGGACTTATTTGTGCATTTAATCAATCAATAAATCAATAAATATTGAGAGCTTACTATGTGCCAGGTTTCATGCTGGGCCTGGAAGACACAAGGGTTAGCAACAAAGGCAGAACAGAATTCTCTCCCTCATGGAATCTATGGTCTAGTAGAAGAATACATGTTAAATACCACAAAACACTTGTTTATGAATTGATTGACATTATGAAGCGAAAAATAGGGTACCATGAGAAGAAAGCAACAGGTGAGTTAATTTAGATTAGTGATCAGAGAAGATCTCTTTAAGGAAGTGACCTTGGATCTGAGGTTTTGAGCATGACTTAGGTAGAGGAAAATTTTTTGCCCTTGAAGTAGTTAAATTGCCATCCTATAAAACCCATCACTTCAGTTCCCTCTGTCTTCATTAGATTCCTTCTTTCTCCACAGCAAGATCAAATCCTGCCCTCAGCCATCACATTTATTCTTTTCTATTATATCTGTCGATCCTCCTGTTCATTCATCTATCCCTTCATCATCGAGCATCAGCTATGAGCCTGGCACTATTGCACCCTGAATCCTTTTCTTTTTCATCTTCACTCTCTTCTTTTTTCTCCTTTGACTGCTTTAACTTTCTGATTCTTTTTTTTTTAAGCTTTATTTATTTGAGTAGGGGAGGGGTAGAGGGATAGGGAGACAGAATCTCAAGCAGACTCTGCACTGAGCACCAGCCCAACTTGGGGCTTGATCTCATAATGCTGAGATCATGACCTGAGCTGAAATCAACAGTTGGATGCTTAACTGACTGAACCACCCAGGCATCCCTAACCTTCTGATTCTTGAATCTATTTTTGACTCACATATTCAGTCTTATGCCTATCCCAGACCAGTCACTTCCCTTCCCTTGGGCTAAACTATCATTTCTATTCCTGTTTTCAACAAATCCATTCTTTCCTCACATTTTTCTGAAATTTTTATAATCAGGTGCAAGAAAATTAATGAAGTTTTGTTTGTTTGTCAATTACTTAGTATTTCCATCCCTTAACACAAAAATACCACTAATATAAAAAACAAACATTTTTGGAATCTCTCTCTACCTTCCTACCTATATCTATCGTCTGTTTCTATTTGGGACCATTTCTTTATTTTAACTATAAACTCCTGGAGATGGGCAGATCTATCTGTGTAAGTTAATATAACATCTGGAGCTAATAGGAATCACTTCTTAAGCTTTTCATATGCTTTTAAAAGAGGCAAGGCACATCCTTTATGGGCCTGCTAATATGTTTGATGTACCTCTGATATAAAAGCACAAATGAGGGGCATCTGGGTGGCTCAGTGAGTTAAGCCTCTGCCTTAGGCTCAGGTTGTGATCTCAGGGTCCTGAGATCAAGCCCCACATTGGGCTCTCTGCTCAGCTGGAGGCCTGCTCCCCACCCCCCGCCCCCGCCGCCTCTGCCTGCCTCTCTGCCTACTTGTGATTTCTGTCAAATAAATCAATAAAATCTTTAAAAAATTAAAAAAAAATAAAAGCACAAATGACTTCAGAAATGCATAGATCAAGATTAGCCTGCTTTTACCTTCTCCTATAAACTCATTTCTGCCCTTTCTGTCATAACCTGGACATAAAAAACCCAAGTCAGCAATAATATAGCATATCATCAACTATTTAGGCAAACATACGCTTAACTCTCTATCTCCACACAAGTCAGACAAATCCAACAAACTTCTTCTGGAAAGTCTGAAAACTCAGAGTGCACTATCTAGAAAGTTCCACCTAACCAAAGGCAAGTAGAGGGGATTTCTCTTTCCAGGCATGATGGAGTAACAAAGACCAAACTTAAATGCCCACCATAAATAATTAAAAAGCTGGATAAAATATGAAACAATGTTTTTCAGACATTGAGCAATAGTCTGCATAGGATTATGATTACTGAAAGAAGAGAAACAAACAAGTGAACTCAGTAATTCCCCTGGCTTTCTGCCTAGAAGAAATTTCTAGACTGTAGAGTCAGGAACAGGGACCCAAATGGATCCTGATAGCCTTGCTGAGTTGATAAAATATAGGCCAGAGTTTGAGGAGGCTGAGATGGCTAGAGGTAGTGGGGCAGAGTTCTGGGAAGGAGGATGCTATGCAGAAAAATTGCTCCAGAAATATGTGCAAGAATCTTTTGGGTCTTTGCTGAGTACCAGGACACAAGTGTATAGAATGACACTCCACAAGTTTGGATAGAAAAGACCGGTGAGTTGTAAGCTGAATAAATCTCAGGGCACACAGTAACTGGAAGAAAGTTTGGTTAGCCAAAGGAGAGAGTCCTTGTTCATCCTTGGAACATTCAGTGGATACCCTAACGTCATCATGTTAGGAATAGTTCTGAACTATCCTTCGAGTGAGATACTCTAGAACAGGGGTTGGAAACTTTTCTTAAATTTAGAGAACACAATCATTTTTGGGTTGTGGGTCATATGGTCTCATCACAACTACTTAAATCTGCCCTGGTAGTGTGAAAGCAGCCATAGGAAATACATAAGTGAATGGGTGTGGCTGTGTTCCAGTAAAACTTTATTAGCAAAAAACAAGGGGCCAACCTGTGAGCTGTGGTTTGTTGACCTCTGCTCTAGAGCAGAGAAATATAATGCAAGCCACATATGTGGTTTTAAATGTCTGGTAACCACAGTACAAAGGAAAAACAAATAGGTGAACCCAATAATATATTTTACTTAATTCTATAAATCCAAATTGATCTATTATCAATTCAACATGTAATCAATATAAAAATTATTAATGAGGAAGTTTGTGTTCTTTTTCTCAAAATAAGTCTTCAAAATCTGTTGTGTATTTTATACTTATAGCACATCTTAATTCAGATTAGTCACATTTTAATAGCCACATACAGTTAGTGACTACCATAGCACTTGATAGTACATTAGATAGCACAGCTCTCACCCCTCTCTAGTAAAGCTTAAAGACAGGTCTCAAAGGAATCAAACTGATGGAACAATTAACTTCACTGCCCAAGGCTCTTCCAAGGAGGACAACACAATACAGACACTTAATAACGTAACAAGAACAATGTCAGCATTAAATAAAAAAATCACTGGATATGCTTAAGAGCAAGAAAAAAAAACTAAAACAAGAAAAACAATCAGTTTAGGGAAACAGACCTAGAAATGACAAAATAATGGAATTAGCAGGCATGATGTTAAGACAGATTTTATTATTATGTATAAGTATTTAAAGGAAAAAAATTATCAGAAGAAAAATGAAGGACATAAAAAAAGAACCAACTATGACTTCTAGAGATTTTAAAAAAAGTAATATCTGGACTGAAGATTTCAGTGGATAAGATTAACATCAGTTTAGGCACTGCAGAAGAAAAGATTAGTCAACCTGTAAATGTAGCAATTAAATTGATCCAAGATAAACCACAGAGAGAAAAAAGACTAAAAGAAAATAGATGAAAAGAGGCTTAGTGATTGGTGAGAAAATATCAAATGATCTACCATAATTGGGAAAGGAAAGAAGAGAGGACAGTAAAATATTTGAAGAAATAATACTCAAAATACTTCAAAATTCAGTGGAAATTATATTTCATAAATCTGAGAAGCTTAAAAACTCATGAAAAAAACCAAGTCACATAATAATCAAATATCTGAAAACCAGTGTTGAAAAGAAAATCTTAAAGGCAGTCAGAGAAAAAAAAAACAACAACAGATTAAGTACAGAGAAATAGACATAAAAATGATTATAGACTTCACCTCAGAAATTTAGCATGCCAGAAGACAATCAAATAACACCATTAGAGTGCTGAAAGAGAAAACTCAACTTGGAATTCAATACTGATGAAAGTAGCCTTCAAAAACAAAAGTGAAATAAGGGTGCCTGGGTGGTTCATCTGCTGAGTGTCTGACTCTTGGTTTCAGTTGAGGTCATGATCTCAGGGTTATGAGATCAAGCCTCACATCCAGCTCTAAACTCAGCAGGGAGTCTGCTTGAGATTCTCTCTTATCTCCCTCCAACCTTCCCCTTGTTCATACACAAACACACACACTCTCAAATAAATAAATAAATAAATAAAAACATTATCAGACAAACAAGATTTGAGGAACCTTGTTGTCAGCATATATATACTAAAAGAAATGTTAAACAAAATTATTATTATTATTTTTTAAAGACTTTATTTATTTATTTGACAGACAGAGATCACAAGTAGGCAGAGAGGCAGGGAGAGAGAGAGGAGGAAGCAGGCTCCCTGCTCAGCAGAGAGCCCGATGTGGGGCTTGATCCCAGGACCCTGGGATCATGACCTGAGCCGAAGGCAGAGGCCTTAACCCACTGAGCCACCCAGGTGCCCCAGAAATGTTAAACAAAAGTATTTAGGCAAAAGCAAAATGACAGCAGATGGAAACTTGAAATACCAGATATGGTAAATATGTGAACAAATAGAAAAGATTTGTTTCCTCATTTTAAAATTTCTTTGAAAGCTAATAACTACATAATGCAAAAATAATAACAATGTATTTTTGAGATTTATCAAATGCATAGAAACAGTATGTATGACAATAGATTGAAGGACAGAATGAGAGCAGTGGAAGTCTAGAGTATTAAGGATTTTATGTTATACATGAAGTGGCATAATACTATTTGAATGTAAATTATGAGTTAAGATGCATATTATAAAGTGTAGAGCAATCACTAAAATAAAATAATAAAATATATCTTCTCAACAGTGGAGATAAAGTGGAATATTAAGCAGTACCAATTAACTCAAAAGAAGCAGGAAAAGAAAAAGTAACAAGAAGAGACAAAATGAAAACTGATAGTAAACGGTAGACTTAAACTCAACCATGTTGATAATTATACTAGATGTAAATGGTCTGAAGACTCCAATTAAAAGTCAGAGATTGGGGCACCTGGGTGGCTCAGTGGGTTAAAGCCTCTGCCTTCGGCTCAGGTCATGATCTCAGGGTCCTGGGATCAAGCCCCACATCGGGCTCTCTGCTGAGCAGGGAGCCTGCTTCCTCCTCTCTCTCTGCCTGCCTCTCTGCCTACTTGTGATCTCTGTCTGTTGAATAAATAAATAAAATATTAAAAAAAAAAGTCAGAGATTGACAAACTAGATAAAAAATTAAGATTCTATTATATGCTGTGTAGGAACAAACCACTTCAGATATATAGACAGGATAGGTTAAAACTAAGAGGAAGGAAAAAGTTATACTATACAAACATAAATTATAAGAAAGCTGGAGTGGCTATATTAGTATCAGATAAAGCATGCAATATAAAAAGAATATACTAGGAATAATGAAAAACTATGCAATTTATTGGGGGGGGGGTGGTATGACAATCCTAAATGTAATAGAGCTTGAAAATACATGAAGCAAAACGTGACAAAATAAGTCAGGGTTCTGGAAGCACTTAAATTCTGAAGTGAATCAGTTGGGTGGAATTGGGAAAATCATTTAATCTGTGAATAAAAGTTTACCTCCTTGTAAAATAAAAATAGTCACACAATATTTCATTGGTATTTTGTGATGATTAGATAAAAGTATAGGTGAAAGTAAAAAAACAAAAACAAAAACCAAACCTGAACTGAAAGGAAATTTAAAAATCTGCAGTGACATTTGGAGTATTCAACACTTTTCACTTATAGTCAATAAAGAAAGAGGGCAAAATCTGCAAGGATATTGAAGACTTGAATGATACCATCAATCAACTGTACCTAATTGACATTCATAGAATACTCTACCCAACAACAGCAGAATTATGCATTTTTTCAAAAAGTTCACCTGGAACATTAATCAAGAGAGACCATATGTTAGTCATGGAAAAGTTTTAACAAATTTAAAAATATTTAAATCATAGGGTTTGCCCTCTGACCACAGTGAAATTAAATTAGAAATCAATAACAGCTATTTGGGAAACCTCCAAATATTTAGGAATCAAATAGCATACTTCTAAATAACACATGGGCCAGAGAAGAAATCACAAGGGAATTTAAAAAATATTTTTAACTGAATGAAAAGGAAAACACACCAAAATTTATGAGATGTAGTTGAAACAGTGTCTCAAAGGAAATGTACAGCATTATATGTTAATATTGGAAAACAAGAAAGATCTAAAATCAATAAGAATCTATCTAAAAAAGCAAGAAAAGAATATATGTTGGCTAATTGAATTTAAATAAAAAAATTTTTAAAAAGGTAAAAGAAGAACAAATTAAACCTAACTAAATAAAATAGAAGGGAGAAAACAATAAAGATAAAAGCAGAAATCAATGACATATAAAACAAAAATAATAGAGAAGATCACTGAAACCAAAGGTTAGTTGGAGAATTTCAACAAAACTTATAAACCCCTTGCTTGATACATTAAGGAAAAAAGGGAGAAGACACAAATGATCGATATCAGTTACATACTACAGATGCTACCAATATTACAAGGATAATGAATATTATGAAAAGTTTGTTGTCAATAAATGCAACAACTTAGATGAATGGGCAAATTCCTTGGAAGACACGATTTGCCAAAGATGACTGCAGAAGAAGTAGAAAACCCAAAGAAGCCATGTATTGCATAAAGAAATTAAATGTGTAAATTTAAAAATTCCCCACAAAGAAAACTTTAGAACCAGAAGGTTTCACTTGTGAATTCTATCAAATATTTGAGAAACATGCCAACATTTCATAAACCGTTTCAGAAAATGGGAGGATGGAATACTTTCCAACTCATTTCATGAGGGCAGCATCACCTTAATATGAAAATCTGAGAGTGAGTTATAAGAGAGAAAAAAATGAAACAACATGAGGCCAATATGACCCATGAAGATAGGCACAGGAATCCTTAGCAAAATACTAGCAAATTGAGTCCAACAATCTCTAAGAGAAACAATACATCGTGGTGGGGGGGGGGGTTATTTCAGAAATGTCGAAAATCTAGAGGAAGACCTCTGAATGGGGGGTGTATGCCAATTGGAAGTAAAAAGTAAAAAGGGAGCATCACTAACTTCCATAGTCTTGATTTTCATCCTTTTAACAGCTGGCATTTCTGAACATTAACCCCACTCCAGGAAGCAGGTTCAGAGCCATATATGAATTCTCTTGTTTAATTTATAAGAACCCTATGAGGTAGATACTATTGTTGTGCACATTTTATAAATGAGTAAATTAAAGCAGAGAGAAACCTCAAAACCTATCCACAGTCCCATAGCTATTAGGATTTGGACCTATATTGTCCATCTCCAGATCCTGCACTCTTTGCTAATAATGTACCACTCTACAAAGAACTGCTCATCTTCTGTGCTTTTGCATAGCAAGGTTTATTCCATCACTCCTAAACATTTATCCACTTTTTCAGTCCATAATTAAGAACTTCCATCTGAGTCAAAATATTAAGTAATTCCAAATGCAAATACTTCTGAAATAAAAGTATGTGTATTAAATTATAAAACTTATAATACTAGCATGGAATATGTACTCCTTTATCCCCTTTCTAAATATTTATGTGGCTACAGATGTGGTCTCCAAGAAGTGGGGACAAAAATAAAAAACCCAACAAACAAACCAAAACCAATTTTCCTTTTCCTATGTGTAGAACAAAATGCATTTTACCTGCCCACCACGCCCCCCCATCCATGGGCTGACCTAGAATTCAATACTGGCACTAAGACTTGGTGGCATATGAACTCGGGCAAGGCCTTTGAGCTCTGGAGCCTTATTTCTCTGTTTTGTGAAATGGAATCATTCTGCCTCCTGAGCTGGATAGTGTGGATGAGGAAGGTACCCAGGTGAGCTTCAGTATTCTTTCCTTCCTTCTGTTTCTTCTTAACCTTCTCTCCTTTGTGATGCTTCTTTAGAGTTTCAGAACTTTGAACCTCTCCAGAAAAGCCTTTTTGAAACTGTTTTTGATCCATGTCCACAGTGATCACAAATCAATAGAACCATAATATATGTACATATGTATAATGAAAGTGTTCACCTAATTTATTGTAAAAATTAGGAAAATTATTACTTACAAAAGTAATAACTACGCTGATCCAACAAGAATAAACTGGGGCTATTCTGGGAGAACTGAGTCATATGTCACAAAACCACTTAACCTTATTTATTTTGGTGCATCCTGTTATTTTATCTGTATTCTATTATTTATTTATTTATTTTTCAGTTTTTCAATTTTATTGTTTTTTTCATGCATTCTAGTTAATTATAAAGATGCTTTTCAGGATCCATTAAATCGATTTTGTATCCCACTAGTGAATCCCTACCCAGATATTTTGACTTCTTCTAAAGAATGTCTTGTCTGGCCTTTAAAATATTCCCAGGATCCGAAGTGCTAAAGAGAAACGTGCGCGAATATGACCACGTTCTGGAGAACTGAAGCGGTTCTAATTCCCATAGGTACACTTACTCTGTTTCTCTTCATCCATTCCTTATCCATTCTTTCCTCCTCTCATTCATGGAATACTTTGAGCACTTCCCATATTACCAGGGGCTGGAAAGGATCAGATCCTGGATGCCGGGATGGGGTCCCTGCCCTTGAGGAAGTGCTGTGCTCTGCTGGGCAGAGGCACCTGAAGATCCACCGTTTCAGGACGGAGAGATAAGTGGTACAGTACAGAGATGATCAAATGGGCATAGGAACCGGGAAGAAGGATCCACCAGCTCTGCGGAGGTGGAAGGGAGGGTTCCACGGGGAAGACTAACACTGAAATGTAGGAAGTTCTTGAGGACGTCCTAGATACGCTAGGTCATTTACTTCTCTGTTATATTTACTACCTGTTTGGTCCTCCTATAAGGTAAGCTGAAGGGGAGGATTAGTTTATTTCGCTCACTGTGTGCCCCCCCAGCTCCTGGAAAAGTGCTTGGTCCATGCACGGTAGCTTCCTGATAAATAATGGGAAAGACCTGAAAGGGCGAATTTCTGTATCCGGGACATAATTTGCATGTACTCACGTCTGAAGGAAAGTGTGGAGGAAAATAAAGTCCTGTAAGGGAGCACCGTTTCTAATAGCATCCTTTCCCTCCCTCCCGTCACTGGCGTTTTTAAATCACCTGCTCCCCGACAGCCCTGTTTTGAGCACTTGGATTTCAGAGAACAGAACGGATGCTCTTTCCTGTCTTCGTGGTGCTCACCTGCTGGAGTGGAAGAGACATTAATGAGCTGTGTAATTGCAAATTTGGGATAACTAACTGCTAAGGAAAAAAAAAAAAAGCAGAGGAAGCTCTGAAAGCTTGAAACTGGGGCGCATGACTTGGGCTGGGAGGTCAGGGAAGTGATTTTTTTCTTTTTTTAAGATTTTTTTTTAAAAAATTTTATTTATTTGTCAGAGAGAGAGCAGGAGCGAGCACAGGCAGACAGAGAGGCAGGCAGAGGCAGAGGAAGAAGCAGGCTCCCTGCCAAGCAAGGAGCCTGATGCGGGACTCGATCCCAGGACGCTGGGATCATGACCTGAGCCGAAGGCAG